>JAEUCK010009917.1:0-130538 GCA_017311455.1 Otocyon megalotis megalotis
AGGGTTAGGGTTTGGTTTATGGTATAGGACAGCATTAACGTTAGGGTTAGGTTTAGGGATGGGGTACGGTACAGGTTAGAGTTAAGGTTAGAGTTACTGGTAGAGTTAGGTGTAGGGTTACAGTACTGGTTAGGTTTAGGGTTAGGGTTAGGATTAGGGTTATGGTACAGGTTATGGTTAGGGTTAGGTTTAGGGTTACGGTAGAGGTTAGGGTTAGATTTAGGGTTGGGTTTAGGAATATTGTTAGGGTAACGGTAAAGTTTAGGGTTATGGTTAGGGTTAGGGTTAGGCTTACGGTATAGGATAGCATTAAGGTTAGGGGTAGGGTTAGTTTCAAGGTTACTGGGCACGTTAGGGTTAGGGTTAGGGTTATGGTACAGGTTAGGGTTAGGTTTAGGGGTAGGGTTAGGGTTACAGTACAGGTTAGGGTTAAAGTTAGGGTTACTGTTAGGGTTAGGGTTACGGTACCGTTTATGTTTATGGTTAGTGTTAGGGTTACGGTACAGGTCATGGTTAGGTTATGATTAGGGTTAAGGTACAGGTTAGGGTTAGGTTTAGGTGTAGGGTTAGGGTTACGGTACACGTTAGGGTTAAGGTTTCGGTTACTGTTAGGGTTAGGTTTAGGATTAGTGTTATGGTACAGTTTAGGTTTAGGATTAGTGTTAGGATGAGGATTAGGGTTATGTTTGCCAAAGAGGTTAGATAAAGAGTTAGGGTTAGCGTACAGGTTAGGTTTAGAGTTAGGGTTAAGTTTAGAGTTAGTGTTACAGTACAGGTTAGGGTTAGGGTTAGGGTAACCGTAAAGGGTAGGGTTAGGATTATGCTTAGGGTTACGGTACAAGTTAGGGTTAGGGTTAGGGTTAGTGTTAGTGTTAGGGTTATGGTACATGTTAGGGTGAGGTTTAGGGTTAGCGTTAGGGTTAGGTTTACAGTACAGTTGAGGGTTATGTTTAGGGTTAGGGTTAGGGTTAGGTTTACGGTAGTGGTTAGTGTTAGGGTAAGGGTTGGGTTTAGGGTTACAGTTAGGGTAACGGTTCAGGATAGGGTTACGGTTAGGGTTAGGGTTAGGGTTTGGGTTACAGTACAGGTTAGGGTTAGTTTTAGGGGTAGGTTTATGGTTATGGTACAGGTTATGGTTAATGTTAGGGTTATTGTTAGGGTTAGGGTTACGGTAGAGGCTATGGTTAGGTTTAGGGTTAGTGTTAGAGTGAGGGTTACGGTAGAGTTTAGGGTTAAGTTTAGGGTTAGGGTTAGGGTTAACGTTATGGTAGTGGTTAGGGTTACAGTTAGGGTTGTGTTTAGGGTTACGGTTAGGGTAATGGTACCGGTTAGGGTTACGGTTAGGGTTAGGGGTAAGCGTACGGTATAGGATAGAATTAACTTTAGGGGTAGGGTTAGGTTTAGGTTTACGGTACAGGTTAGGGTTAGGGTTAGGGTTACTGTTAGGTTAGGTTTACCGTACATGTTATGGTAAGTGTTAGGGTTAGGGTACGGTATAGGTTAGGGTTAGGTTTAGGGGTAGGTTTAGGGTTACGGTACAGGTTAGGAATAAGGTTAGGGTTACCTTTAGGGTTATGGTTAGGGTTACGGTACCAGTTAGGTTTACGTTTAGGGTTAGGTTTAGGATTACGGTACCAGTTACCGTTAGGGTTAGGGTTAGGGTTAGGGTTACGGTACAGGTTAGGGATAGGTTTAGGGGTGGGGTTAGAGTTATGGTACAGTTTAGTGTTAAGTTTAGGGTTAGGGTTATGTTTAGGGTTATGGAAGTTGTTAGGGTTAGGGTTAGAGTTGGGTTTAGGGTTACGTTAGGGGGATGGTACAGGTAGGGGTTACGGTTAGGGTTAGGGTTTGGTTTATGGTATAGGATAGCATTAAGGTTAGGGTTAGGTTTAGGGATGGGGTACGGTACAGGTTAGAGTTAAGGTTAGAGTTACTGGTAGAGTTAGGTGTAGGGTTACGGTACTGGTTAGGTTTAGGGTTAGGGTTAGGATTAGGGTTATGGTACAGGTTATGGTTAGGGTTAGGTTTAGGGTTACGGTAGAGGCTAGGGTTAGAGTTAGGGTTGGGTTTAGGAATATTGTTAGGGTAACGGTAAAGTTTAGGGTTATGGTTAGGGTTAGGGTTAGGCTTACGGTATAGGATAGCATTAAGTTTAGGGGTAGGGTTAGTTTTAAGGTTACTGGGCAGGTTAGGGTTAGGGTTAGGGTTATGGTACAGGTTAGGGTTAGGTTTAGGGGTAGGGTTAGGGTTACAGTACAGGTTAGGGTTAAGGTTAGGGTTACTGTTAGGGTTAGGGTTAGGGTAGAGGCTATGGTTAGGTTTAGGGTTAGTGTTAGAGTTAGGGTTTCGGTAGAGTTTAGGGTTAAGTTTAGGGTTAGGGTCAGGGTTAACGTTATGGTAGTGGTTAGGGTTACGGTTAGGGTTAGGTTTAGGGTTACGGTTTGGCTAATGGTACCGGTTAGGGTTACGGTTAGGGTTAGGGGTAAGTGTACGGTATAGGATAGCATTAAGTTTAGGGGTACGGTTAGGTTTAGGTTTACGGTACAGGTTCGGGTAAGGGTTATGGTTACTGTTAGTGTTAGTGTTAGGGTTATGGTACCGGATAGTTTTACTCTTAGGGTTAGGGTTAGGTTTACAGTACATGTTATGGTTACTGTTAGGGTTAGGGTTACGGTATAGGTTAGGGTTAGGTTTAGGGGTAGGTTTAGGGTTACGGTACAGGTTAGGAATAAGGTTAGGGTTACCTTTAGGGTTATGGTTAGGGTTACGGTACCAGTTAGGTTTAAGTTTAGGGTTAGGTTTAGGGTTACGGTACCAGTTAGGGTTAGGGTTAGGGATAGGGTTAGGGTTACGGTACAGGTTAGGGTTAGGTTTAGGGGTGGGGTTAGAGTTATGCTACAGTTTAGTGTTAAGTTTAGGGTTAGGGTTATGTTTAGGGTTATGGAAGTTGTTAGGGTTAGGGTTAGAGTTGGGTTTAGGGTTACGTTAGGGGGATGGTACAGGTAGGGGTTACAGTTAGGGTGAGGGTTTGGTTTATGGTATAGGATAGCATTAAGGTTAGGGTTAGGTTTAGGGATGGGGTACGGTACAGGTTAGAGTTAAGGTTAGAGTTACTGGTAGAGTTAGGTGTAGGGTTACGGTACTGGTTAGGTTTAGGGTTAGGGTTAGGATTAGGGTTATGGTACAGGTTATGGTTAGGGTTAGGTTTAGGGTTACGGTAGAGGTTAGGGTTAGAGTTAGGGTTGGGTTTAGGAATATTGTTAGGGTAATGGTAAAGTTTAGGGTTATGGTTAGGGTTAGGGTTAGGCTTACCGTATAGGATAGCATTAAGTTTAGGGGTAGGATTAGTTTTAAGGTTACTGGGCAGGTTAGGGTTAGGGTTAGGGTTATGGTACAGGTTAGGGTTAGGTTTAGGGGTAAGGTTAGGGTTACAGTATAGGTTAGGGTTAAGGTTGGGGTTACTGTTAGGGTTAGGGTTACGGTACCGTTTATGTTTACGGTTAGGGTTAGGGTTACGGTACAGGTCATGGTTAGGGTTATGATTAGGGTTAAGGTACAGGTTAGGGTTAGGTTTAGGTGTAGGGTTAGGGTTACGGTACACGTTAGGGTTAAGGTTACGGTTACTGTTAGGGTTAGGTTTACGATTAGTGTTATGGTACAGGTTAGGTTTAGGATTAGTGTTAGGATTAGGATTAGGGTTATGTTTGCCAAAGAGGTTAGATAAAGTGTTAGATTTAGGGTACAGGTTAGGTTTAGAGTTAGGGTTAAGTTTAGGGTTAGTGTTACAGTACAGGTTATGGTTAGTGTTAGGGTTAGGGTACGGTATAGGTTAGGGTTAGGTTTAGGGGTATGTTTAGGGTTACGGTACAGGTTAGGAATAAGGTTAGGGTTACCTTTAGGGTTATGGTTAGGGTTACGGTACCAGTTAGGTTTACGTTTAGGGTTAGGTTTAGGATTACGGTACCAGTTACCGTTAGGGTTAGGGTTAGGGTTAGGGTTACGGTACAGGTTAGGGATAGGTTTAGGGGTGGGGTTAGAGTTATGGTACAGTTTAGTGTTAAGTTTAGGGTTAGGGTTATGTTTAGGGTTATGGAAGTTGTTAGGGTTAGGGTTAGAGTTGGGTTTAGGGTTACGTTAGGGGGATGGTACAGGTAGGGGTTACAGTTAGGGTGAGGGTTTGGTTTATGGTATAGGATAGCATTAAGGTTAGGGTTAGGTTTAGGGATGGGGTACGGTACAGGTTAGAGTTAAGGTTAGAGTTACTGGTAGAGTTAGGTGTAGGGTTACGGTACTGGTTAGGTTTAGGGTTAGGGTTAGGATTAGGGTTATGGTACAGGTTATGGTTAGGGTTAGGTTTAGGGTTACGGTAGAGGTTAGGGTTAGAGTTAGGGTTGGGTTTATTAATATTGTTAGGGTAACGGTAAAGTTTAGGGTTATGGTTAGGGTTAGGGTTAGGCTTACGGTATAGGATAGCATTAAGGTTAGGGGTAGGGTTAGTTTCAAGGTTACTGGGCACGTTAGGGTTAGGGTTAGGGTTATGGTACAGGTTAGGGTTAGGTTTAGGGGTAGGGTTAGGGTTACAGTACAGTTTAGGGTTAAAGTTAGGGTTACTGTTAGGGTTAGGGTTACGGTACCGTTTATGTTTATGGTTAGGGTTAGGGTTACGGTACAGGTCATGGTTAGGTTATGATTAGGGTTAAGGTACAGGTTAGGGTTAGGTTTAGGTGTAGGGTTAGGGTTACGGTACACGTTAGGGTTAAGGTTACGGTTACTGTTAGGGTTAGGTTTAGGATTAGTGTTATGGTACAGTTTAGGTTTAGGATTAGTGTTAGGATGAGGATTAGGGTTATGTTTGCCAAAGAGGTTAGATAAAGAGTTAGGGTTAGGGTACAGGTTAGGTTTAGAGTTAGGGTTAAGTTTACAGTTAGTGTTACAGTACAGGTTAGGGTTAGGGTTAGGGTAACCGTAAAGGGTAGGGTTAGGATTATGCTTAGGGTTACGGTACAAGTTAGGGTTAGGGTTAGGGTTAGTGTTAGGGTTAGGGTTATGGTACATGTTAGGGTGAGGTTTAGGGTTAGCGTTAGGGTTAGGTTTACAGTACAGTTGAGGTTTATGTTTAGGGTTAGGGTTAGGGTTAGGTTTACGGTAGTGGTTAGGGTTAGGGTAACGGTTGGGTTTAGGGTTACAGTTAGGGTAACGGTTCAGGATAGGGTTACGGTTAGGGTTAGGGTTAGGGTTCGGGTTACAGTACAGGATAGGGTTAGTTTTAGGGGTAGGGTTATGGTTATGGTACAGGTTATGGTTAAGGTTAGGGTTACTGTTAGGGTTAGGGTTACGGTAGAGGCTATGGTTAGGTTTAGGGTTAGTGTTAGAGTTAGGGTTACGGTAGAGTTTAGGGTTAAGTTTAGGGTTAGGGTTAGGGTTAACGTTATGGTAGTTGTTAGGGTTACGGATAGGGTTGGGTTTAGGGTTACGGTTAGGGTAATGGTACCGGTTAGGGTTACGGTTAGGGTTAGGGGTAAGCGTACGGTATAGGGTAGCATTAAGTTTAGGGGTAGGGTTAGGTTTAGGTTTACGGTACAGGTTAGGGTTAGGGTTAGGGTTACTGTTAGTGTTAGGGTTAGGGTTACGGTACCGGATTGTTTTACTCTTAGGGTTAGGGTTAGGTTTACAGTACATGTTATGGTTAGTGTTAGGGTTAGGGTTACGGTATAGGTTAGGGTTAGGTTTAGAGGTAGGTTTAGGTTTACGGTACAGGTTAGGAATAAGGTTAGGGTTACCTTTAGGGTTATGGTTAGGGTTACGGTACCAGTTAGGTTTAATTTTATGGTTAGGTTTAGGGTTACGGTACCAGTTAGGGTTAGGGTTAGGTTTAGGGTTAGGGTTACGGTACAGGTTAGGGTTAGGTTGAGGATTGGGGTTAGAGTTATGGTACAGTTTAGTGTTAAGTTTAGGGTTAGGGTTATGTTTAGGGTTATGGAAGTTGTTAGGGTTAGGGTTAGAGTTGGGTTTAGGGTTACGTCAGGGGGATGGTACAGGTAGGGGTTACGGTTAGGGTTAGGGTTTGGTTTATGGTATAGGATAGCATTAAGGTTAGGGTTAGGTTTAGGGATGGGGTACGGTACAGGTTAGAGTTAAGGTTAGAGTTACTGGTAGAGTTAGGTGCAGGGTTACGGTACTGGTTAGGTTTAGGGTTAGGGTTAGGATTAGGGTTATGGTACAGGTTATGGTTAGGGTCAGGTTTAGGGTTACGGTAGAGGTTAGGGTTAGAGTTAGGGTTGGGTTTAGGAATATTGTTAGGGTAACGGTAAAGTTTAGGGTTATGGTTAGGGTTAGGGTTAGGCTTACGGTATAGGATAACATTAAGGTTAGGGGTAGGGTTAGTTTTAAGGTTACTGGGCAGGTTAGGGTTAGGGTTAGGGTTATGGTACAGGTTAGGGTTAGGTTTAGGGGTAGGGTTAGGGTTACAGTACAGGTTAGGGTTAAGGTTAGGGTTACTGTGAGGGTTAGGGTTACGGTACCGTTTATGTTTACGGTTAGGGTTAGGGTTACGGTACAGGTCATGGCTAGGGTTATGATTAGGGTTAAGGTACAGGTTAGGGTTAGGTTTAGGTGTAGGGTTAGGGTTACGGTACACGTTAGGGTTAAGGTTAGGGTTACTGTTAGGGTTAGGTTTAGGATTAGTGTTATGGTACAGGTTAGGTTTAGGATTAGTGTTAGGATTAGGATTAGGGTTATGTTTGCCAAAGAGGTTAGATAAAGAGTTAGGGTTAGGGTACAGGTTAGGTTTAGAGTTAGGGTTAAGTTTAGGGTTAGTGTTACAGTACAGGTTAGGGTTAGGGTTAGGGTAACCGTAAAGGGTAGGGTTAGGATTATGCTTAGGGTTACGGTACAAGTTAGGTTTAGGGTTAGGGTTAGGTTAGGGTTAGGGTTATGGTACATGTTAGGGTGAGGTTTAGGGTTAGCGTTAGGGTTAGGTTTACAGTACAGTTGAGGGTTATGTTTAGGGTTAGGGTTAGGGTTAGGTTTACGGTAGTGGTTAGGGTTAGGGTAAGGGTTGGGTTTAGGGTTACAGTTAGGGTAACGGTTCAGGATAGGGTTACGGTTAGGGTTAGGTTTAGGGTTTGGGTTACAGTACAGGTTAGGGTTAGTTTTAGGGGTAGGGTTATGTTTATGGTACAGGTTTGGTTAAGGTTAGGTTACTGTTAGGTTTAGGGTTACGGTAGAGGCTATGGTTAGGTTTAGGGTTAGTGTTAGAGTTAGGGTTACGGTAGAGTTTAGGGTTAAGTTTAGGGTTAGGGTTAGGGTTAACGTTATGGTAGTGGTTAGGGTTACGGTTAGGGTTGGGTTTAGGGTTACGGTTAGGGTAATGGTACCGGTTAGGGTTACGGTTAGGGTTAGGGGTAAGCGTACGGTATAGGATAGCATTAACTTTAGGGGTAGGGTTAGGTTTAGGTTTACGGTACAGGTTAGGGTTAGGGTTAGGGTTACTGTTAGTGTTAGGGTTAGGGTTACGGTACCGGATAGTTTTACTCTTAGGGTTAGGGTTAGGTTTACAGTACATGTTATGGTTAGTGTTAGGGTTAGGGTACGGTATAGGTTAGGGTTAGGTTTAGGGGTAGGTTTAGGGTTACGGTACAGGTTAGGAATAAGGTTAGGGTTACCTTTAGGGTTATGGTTAGGGTTACGGTACCAGTTAGGTTTAAGTTTAGGGTTAGGTTTAGGGTTACGGTACCAGTTAGTGTTAGGGTTAGGGCTAGGGTTAGGGTTAGGTTTACGGTACAGGTTAGGGTTAGGTTTAGGGGTGGGGTTAGAGTTATGGTACAGTTTAGTGTTAAGTTTAGGGTTAGGGTTATGTGTAGGGTTATGGAAGTTTTTAGGGTTAGGGTTAGAGTTGGGTTTAGGTTTATGTTAGGGGGATGGTACAGGTAGGGGTTACGGTTAGGGTTAGGGTTTGGTTTATGGTATAGGATAGCATTAAGGTTAGGGTTAGGTTTAGGGATGGGGTACGGTACAGGTTAGAGTTAAGGTTAGAGTTACTGGTAGAGTTAGGTGTAGGGTTACGGTACTGGTTAGGTTTAGGGTTAGGGTTAGGATTAGGTATAAAATTACAGGGCCACTTAAATTTAGGAATTTAGATTTAATTCTGTAAGTTAGGAATTTAGAGATTTGGGGTAAGAGTTTAAAATATTGTTAGGGTAACGGTAAAGTTTAGGGTTATGGTTAGGGTTATGGTTAGGCTTACGGTATAGGATAGCATTAAGGTTAGGTGTAGGGTTAGTTTTAAGGTTACTGGGCAGGTTAGGGTTAGGGTTAGGGTTATGGTACAGGTTAGGGTTAGGTTTAGGGGTAGGGTTAGGGTTACAGTACAGGTTAGGGTTAAGGTTAGGGTTACTGTTAGGGTTAGGGTTACGGTACCGTTTATGTTTACGGTTAGGGTTAGGGTTACGGTACAGGTCATGTTTATGGTTATGATTAGGGTTAAGGTACAGGTTAGGGTTAGGTTTAGGTGTAGGGTTAGGGTTACGGTACACGTTAGAGTTAAGGTTACGGTTACTGTTAGGGTTAGGTTTACGATTAGTGTTATGGTACAGGTTAGGTTTAGGATTAGTGTTAGGATTAGGATTAGGGTTATGTTTGCCAAAGAGTTAGGGTTAGGGTACAGGTTAGGTTTAGAGTTAGGGTTAAGTTTAGGGTTAGTGTTACAGTACAGGTTAGGGTTAGGGTTAGGGTAACCGTAAAGGGTAGGGTTAGGATTATGCTTAGGGTTACGGTACAAGTTAGAGTTAGGGTTAGGGTTAGTGTTAGGGTTAGGGTTATGGTACATGTTAGGGTGAGGTTTAGGGTTAGCGTTAGGGTTAGGTTTACAGTAGAGTTGAGGGTTATGTTTAGGGTTAGGGTTAGGGTTAGGTTTACGGTAGTGGTTAGGGTTAGGGTAAGGGTTGGGTTTAGGGTTACAGTTATGGTAACGGTCCAGGATAGGGTTACGGTTATGGTTAGGGTTAGGTTTTGGGTTACAGTACAGGTTAGGGTTAGTTTTAGGGGTACGGTTATGGTTATGGTACAGGGTATGGTTAAGGTTAGGGTTACGGTAGAGGCTATGGTTAGGTTTAGGGTTAGTGTTAGAGTTAGGGTTACGGTAGAGTTTAGGGTTAAGTTTAGGGTTTGGGTTAGGGTTAACGTTATGATAGTGGTTAGGGTTACGGTTAGGGTTGGGTTTAGGGTTACGGTTACGGTAATGGTACCGGTTAGGGTTACGGTTAGGGTTAGGGGTAAGCGTACGGTATAGGATAGCATTAAGTTTAGGGGTAGGGTTAGGTTTAGGTTTACGGTACAGGTTAGGGTTAGGGTTAGGGTTACTGTTAGTGTTAGGGTTAGGGTTACGGTACCGGATAGTTTTACTCTTAGCGTAGGGTTAGGTTTACCGTACATGTTATGGTTAGTGTTAGGGTTAGGGTTTGCAGTATAGAGTTGGAGATTAGTTTAGGGGCCCAGGGTTAGGGTTACGGTACAGGTTAGGAATAAGGTTAGGGTTACCTTTAGGGTTATGGTTAGGGTTACGGTACCAGTTAGGTTTAAGTTTAGGGTTAGGTTTAGGGTTACGGAACCAGGTAGGGTTAGGGTTATGGTTAGGGTTAGGGTTACGGTACAGGTTAGGGTTAGGTTTAGGGGTGGGGTTAGAGTTATGGTACAGTTTAGTGTTAAGTTTAGGGTTAGGGTTATGTTTAGGGTTATGGAAGTTGTTAGGGTTAGGGTTAGAGTTGGGTTTAGGGTTACGTTAGGGGGATGGTACAGGTAGGGGTTACGGTTAGGGTTAGGGTTTGGTTTATGGTATAGGATAGCATTAAGGTTAGGGTTAGGTTTAGGGATGGGGTACGGTACAGGTTAGAGTTAAGGTTAGAGTTACTGGTAGAGTTAGGTGTAGGGTTACGGTACTGGTTAGGTTTAGGGTTAGGGTTAGGATTAGGGTTATGGTACAGGTTATGGTTAGGGTTAGGTTTAGGGTTACGGTAGAGGTTAGGGTTAGAGTTAGGGTTGGGTTTAGGAATATTGTTAGGGTAACGGTAAAGTTTAGGGTTATGGTTAGGGTTAGGGTTAGGCTTACGGTATAGGATAGCATTAAGGTTAGGGGTAGGGTTAGTTTCAAGGTTACTGGGCACGTTAGGGTTAGGGTTAGGGTTATGGTACAGGTTAGGGTTAGGTTTAGGGGTAGGGTTAGGGTTACAGTACAGGTTAGGGTTAAAGTTAGGGTTACTGTTAGGGTTAGGGTTACGGTACCGTTTATGTTTACGGTTAGGGTTAGGGTTACGGTACAGGTCATGGTTAGGTTATGATTAGGGTTAAGGTACAGGTTAGGGTTAGGTTTAGGTGTAGGGTTAGGGTTACGGTACACGTTAGGGTTAAGGTTACGGTTACTGTTAGGGTTAGGTTTAGGATTAGTGTTATGGTACAGTTTAGGTTTAGGATTAGTGTTAGGATGAGGATTAGGGTTATGTTTGCCAAAGAGGTTAGATAAAGAGTTAGGGTTAGCGTACAGGTTAGGTTTAGAGTTAGGGTTAAGTTTAGAGTTAGTGTTACAGTACAGGTTAGGGTTAGGGTTAGGGTAACCGTAAAGGGTAGGGTTAGGATTATGCTTAGGGTTACGGTACAAGTTAGGGTTAGGGTTAGGGTTAGTGTTAGGGTTAGGTATGGTACATTTAGGGTTAGCGTTAGGGTTAGGTTTACAGTACAGTTGAGGGTTATGTTTAGGGTTAGGGTTAGGGTTAGGTTTACGGTAGTGGTTAGGGTTAGGGTAAGGGTTGGGTTTAGGGTTACAGTTAGGGTAACGGTTCAGGATAGGGTTACGGTTAGGGTTAGGGTTAGGGTTTGGGTTACAGTACAGGTTAGGGTTAGTTTTAGGGGTAGGGTTATGGTTATGGTACAGGTTATGGTTAAGGTTAGGGTTACTGTTAGGGTTAGGGTTACGGTAGAGGCTATGGTTAGGTTTAGGGTTAGTGTTAGAGTTAGGATTACGGTAGAGTTTAGGGTTAAGTTTAGGGTTAGGGTTAGGGTTAACGTTATGGTAGTGGTTAGGGTTACGGTTAGGGTTGGGTTTAGGGTTACGGTTAGGGTAATGGTACCGGTTAGGGTTACGGTTAGGGTTAGGGGTAAGCGTACGGTATAGGATAGAATTAACTTTAGGGGTAGGGTTAGGTTTAGGTTTACGGTACAGGATAGGGTTAGGGTTAGGGTTACTGTTAGGTTAGGTTTACCGTACATGTTATGGTAAGTGTTAGGGTTAGGGTACGGTATAGGTTAGGGTTAGGTTTAGGGGTAGGTTTAGGGTTACGGTACAGGTTAGGAATAAGGTTAGGGTGACCTTTAGGGTTATGGTTAGGGTTACGGTACCAGTTAGGTTTAAGTTTAGGGTTAGGTTTAGGGTTACGGTACCAGTTAGGGTTAGGGTTAGGGTTAGGGTTAGGGTTACGGTACAGGTTAGGGATAGGTTTAGGGGTGGGGTTAGAGTTATGGTACAGTTTAGTGTTAAGTTTAGGGTTAGGGTTATGTTTAGGGTTATGGAAGTTGTTAGGGTTAGGGTTAGAGTTGGGTTTAGGGTTATGTTAGGGGGATGGTACAGGTAGGGGTTACGGTTAGGGTTAGGGTTTGGTTTATGGTATAGGATAGCATTAAGGTTAGGGTTAGGTTTAGGGATGGGGTACGGTACAGGTTAGAGTTAAGGTTAGAGTTACTGGTAGAGTTAGGTGTAGGGTTACGGTACTGGTTAGGTTTAGGGTTAGGGTTAGGATTAGGGTTATGGTACAGGTTATGGTTAGGGTTAGGTTTAGGGTTACGGTAGAGGTTAGGGTTAGAGTTAGGGTTGGGTTTAGGAATATTGTTAGGGTAACGGTAAAGTTTAGGGTTATGGTTAGGGTTAGGGTTAGGCTTACGGTATAGGATAGCATTAAGGTTAGGGGTAGGGTTAGTTTCAAGGTTACTGGGCACGTTAGGGTTAGGGTTAGGGTTATGGTACAGGTTAGGGTTAGGTTTAGGGGTAGGGTTAGGGTTACAGTACAGGTTAGGGTTAAAGTTAGGGTTACTGTTAGGGTTAGGGTTACGGTACCGTTTATGTTTACGGTTAGGGTTAGGGTTACGGTACAGGTCATGGTTAGGTTATGATTAGGGTTAAGGTACAGGTTAGGGTTAGGTTTAGGTGTAGGGTTAGGGTTACGGTACACGTTAGGGTTAAGGTTACGGTTACTGTTAGGGTTAGGTTTAGGATTAGTGTTATGGTACAGTTTAGGTTTAGGATTAGTGTTAGGATGAGGATTAGGGTTATGTTTGCCAAAGAGGTTAGATAAAGAGTTAGGGTTAGGGTACAGGTTAGGTTTAGAGTTAGGGTTAAGTTTACAGTTAGTGTTACAGTACAGGTTAGGGTTAGGGTTAGGGTAACCGTAAAGGGTAGGGTTAGGATTATGCTTAGGGTTACGGTACAAGTTAGGGTTAGGGTTAGGGTTAGTGTTAGGGTTAGGGTTATGGTACATGTTAGGGTGAGTTTTAGGGTTAGCGTTAGGGTTAGGTTTACAGTACAGTTGAGGGTTATGTTTAGGGTTAGGGTTAGGGTTAGGTTTACGGTAGTGGTTAGGGTTAGGGTAAGGGTTGGGTTTAGGGTTACAGTTAGGGTAACGGTTCAGGATAGGGTTACGGTTAGGGTTAGGGTTAGGGTTTGGGTTACAGTACAGGTTAGGGTTAGTTTTAGGGGTAGGGTTATGGTTATGGTACAGGTTATGGTTAAGGTTAGGGTTACTGTTAGGGTTAGGGTTACGGTAGAGGCTATGGTTAGGTTTAGGGTTAGTGTTAGAGTTAGGATTACGGTAGAGTTTAGGGTTAAGTTTAGGGTTAGGGTTAGGGTTAACGTTATGGTAGTGGTTAGGGTTACGGTTAGGGTTGGGTTTAGGGTTACGGTTAGGGTAATGGTACCGGTTAGGGTTACGGTTAGGGTTAGGGGTAAGCGTACGGTATAGGATAGAATTAACTTTAGGGGTAGGGTTAGGTTTAGGTTTACGGTACAGGTTAGGGTTAGGGTTAGGGTTACTGTTAGGTTAGGTTTACCGTACATGTTATGGTAAGTGTTAGGGTTAGGGTACGGTATAGGTTAGGGTTAGGTTTAGGGGTAGGTTTAGGGTTACGGTACAGGTTAGGAATAAGGTTAGGGTTACCTTTAGGGTTATGGTTAGGGTTACGGTACCAGTTAGGTTTAAGTTTAGGGTTAGGTTTAGGATTACGGTACCAGTTACCGTTAGGGTTAGGGTTAGGGTTAGGGTTACGGTACAGGTTAGGGATAGGTTTAGGGGTGGGGTTAGAGTTATGGTACAGTTTAGTGTTAAGTTTAGGGTTAGGGTTATGTTTAGGGTTATGGAAGTTGTTAGGGTTAGGGTTAGAGTTGGGTTTAGGGTTACGTTAGGGGGATGGTACAGGTAGGGGTTACGGTTAGGGTTAGGGTTTGGTTTATGGTATAGGATAGCATTAAGGTTAGGGTTAGGTTTAGGGATGGGGTACGGTACAGGTTAGAGTTAAGGTTAGAGTTACTGGTAGTTAGGTGTAGGGTTACGGTACTGGTTAGGTTTAGGGTTAGGGTTAGGATTAGGATTATGGTACAGGTTATGGTTAGGGTTAGGTTTAGGGTTACGGTAGAGGTTAGGGTTAGAGTTAGGGTTGGGTTTAGGAATATTGTTAGGGTAACGGTAAAGTTTAGGGTTATGGTTATGGTTAGGGTTAGGCTTACGGTATAGGATAGCATTAAGGTTAGGGGTAGGGTTAGTTTTAAGGTTACTGGGCAGGTTAGGGTTAGGGTTAGGGTTATGGTACAGGTTAGGGTTAGGTTTAGGGGTAGGGTTAGGGTTACAGTACAGGTTAGGGTTAAGGTTAGGGTTACTGTTAGGGTTAGGGTTACGGTACCGTTTATGTTTACGGTTAGGGTTAGGGTTACGGTACAGGTCATCGTTAGGGTTATGATTAGGGTTAAGGTACAGGTTAGGGTTAGGTTTAGGTGTAGGGTTAGGGTTACGGTACACGTTAGGGTTAAGGTTAGGGTTACTGTTAGGGTTAGGTTTAGGATTAGTGTTATGGTACAGGTTAGGTTTAGGATTAGTGTTAGGATTAGGATTAGGGTTATGTTTGCCAAAGAGGTTAGATAAAGAGTTAGGGTTAGGGTACAGGTTAGGTTTACAGTTAGGGTTAAGTTTAGGGTTAGTGTTACAGTACAGGTTAGGGTTAGGGTAACCGTAAAGGGTAGGGTTATGATTATGCTTAGGGTTACGGTACAAGTTAGCGTTAGGGTTAGGGTTAGTGTTAGGGTTAGGGTTATGGTACATGTTAGGGTGAGGTTTAGGGTTAGCGTTAGGGTTAGGTTTACAGTAGAGTTGAGGGTTATGTTTAGGGTTAGGGTTAGGGTTAGGTTTACGGTAGTGGTTAGGGTTAGGGTAAGGGTTGGGTTTAGGGTTACAGTTATGGTAACGGTCCAGGTTAGTGTTACGGTTATGGTTAGGGTTAGGTTTTGGGTTACAGTACAGGTTAGGGTTAGTTTTAGGGGTAGGGTTATGGTTATGGTACAGGTTATGGTTAAGTTTAGGGTTACTGTTAGGGGTAGGGTTACGGAGGAGGCTATGGTTAGGTTTAGGGTTAGTGTTAGAGTTAGGGTTACGGTGGAGTTTAGGGTTAAGTTTAGGGTTAGGGTTAGGGTTAACGTTATGGTAGTGGTTAGGGTTACGGTTAGGGTTGGGTTTAGGGTTACGGTTAGGGTAATGGTACCGGTTAGGGTTACGGTTAGGGTTAGAGGTAAGCGTACGGTATAGGATAGCATTAAGTTTAATGGTAGGGTTAGGTTTAGGTTTACGGTACAGGTTAGGGTTAGGGTTAGGGTTACTGTTAGTGTTAGGGTTAGGGTTACAGTACCGGATAGTTTTACTCTTAGGGTTAGGATTAGGTTTACAGTACATGTTATGGTTAGTGTTAGGGTTAGGGTTACGGTATAGGTTAGGGTTAGGTTTAGGGGTAGGTTTAGGGTTACGGTACAGGTTAGGAATAAGTTTAGGGTTACTTTAGGGTTATGGTTAGGGTTACGGTACCAGTTAGGTTTAAGTTTAGGGTTAGGTTTAGGGTTACGGTACCAGTTAGGGTTAGGATTAGGGTTAGGCTTACGGAACCAGGTAGGGTTAGGGTTACGGTTAGGGTTAGGGTTAGGGTTACGGTACAGGTTAGGAATAAGGTTAGGGTTACCTTTAGGGTTATGGTTAGGGTTACGGTACCAGTTAGGTTTAAGTTTAGGGTTAGGTTTAGGGTTACGGAACCAGGTAGGGTTAGGGTTATGGTTAGGGTTAGGGTTACGGTACAGGTTAGGGTTAGGTTTAGGGGTGGGGTTAGAGTTATGGTACAGTTTAGTGTTAAGTTTATGGTTAGGTTATGTTTAGGGTTATGGAAGTTGTTAGGGTTAGGGTTAGAGTTGGGTTTAGGGTTACGTTAGGGTGATGGTACAGGTAGGGGTTACGGTTAGGGTTAGGGTTTGGTTTATGGTATAGGATAGCATTAAGGTTAGGGTTAGGTTTAGGGATGGGGTACGGTACAGGTAGAGTTAAGGTTAGAGTTACTGGTAGAGTTAGGTGTAGGGTTACGGTACTGGTTAGTTTTAGGTTTAGGGTTAGGATTAGGGTTATGGTACAGGTTAGGTTAGGGTTAGGTTTAGGGTTACGGTAGAGGTTAGGGTTAGGGTTAGGGTTAGGGTTAGGGTTACGGTAACGGTTAGGGTTAGGGGTAAGCGTACGGTATAGGATAGCATTAAGTTTAGGGGTAGGGTTAGGTTTAGGTTTACTGTACAGGTTAGGGTTAGAGTTAGGGTTGGGTTTAGGAATATTGTTAGGGTAACGGTAAAGTTTAGGGTTATGGTTAGGGTTAGGGTTAGGCTTACGGTATAGGATAGCATTAAGGTTAGGGGTAGGGTTAGTTTTAAGGTTACTGGGCAGGTTAGGGTTAGGGTTAGCGTTATTTTACAGGTTAGGGTTAGGTTTAGGGGTAGGGTTAGGTTTACAGTACAGGTTACGGTTAAGGTTAGGGTTACTGTTAGGGTTAGGGTTATGGTACCGTTTATGTTTACGGTTAGGGTTAGGGTTACCTGTCAGGTCATGGCTAGGGTTATGATTAGGGTTAAGGTACAGGTTAGGGTTAGGTTTAGGTGTAGGGTTAGGGTTACGGTACACGTTAGGGTTAAGGTTACGGTTACTGTTAGGGTTAGGTTTACGATTAGTGTTATGGTACAGGTTAGGTTTAGGATTAGTGTTAGGATTAGGATTAGGGTTATGTTTGCCAAAGAGGTTAGATAAAGAGTTAGGGTTAGGGTACAGGTTAGGTTTAGAGTTACGGTTAAGTTTAGGGTTAGTGTTAGAGTACAGGTTAGGGTTAGGGTTAGGGTAACCGTAAAGGGTAGGGTTAGGATTATGCTTAGGGTTATGGTACAAGTTAGGGTTAGGGTTAGGGGTAGTGTTAGGTTTAGGGTTATGGTACATGTTAGGGTGAGGTTTAGGGTTAGCGTTAGGGTTAGCTTTACAGTACAGTTGAGGGTTTTGTTTAGGGTTAGGTTTACGGTAGTGGCTAGGGTTAGGGTAAGGGTTGGGTTTAGGGTTACAGTTAGGGTAACGGTTCAGGATAGGGTTACGGTTAGGGTTAGGGTTAGGGTTTGGGTTACAGTACAGGTTAGGGTTAGTTTTAGGGGTAGGTTTATGGTTATGGTACAGGTTATGGTTAATGTTAGGGTTATTGTTAGGGTTAGGGTTACGGTAGAGGCTATGGTTAGGTTTAGGGTTAGTGTTAGGGTTACGGTAGAGTTTAGAGTTAAGTTTAGGGTTAGGGTTAGGGTTAACGTTATGGTAGTGGTTAGGGTTACGGTTAGGGTTGGGTTTAGGGTTACGGTTAGGGTAATGGTACCGGTTAGGTTACGGTTAGGGTTAAGGGTAAGCGTACGTTATAGGATAGCATTAAGTTAGGGGTAGGGTTAGGTTTAGGTTTACGGTACAGGTTAGGGTTAGGGTTAGGGTTACTGTTAGTGTTAGGGTTAGGGTTACGGTACCGGATAGTTTTACTCTTAGGGTTAGGGTTAGGTTTACAGTACATGTTATGGTTAGTGTTAGGGTTACGGTATAGGTTAGGGTTAGGTTTAGGGGTAGGTTTAGGGTTACGGTACAGGTTAGGAATAAGGTTAGGGTTACCTTTAGGGTTATGGTTAGGGTTACGGTACCAGTTAGGTTTAAGTTTAGGGTTAGGTTTAGGGTTACAGTACCAGTTAGGGTTAGGGTTAGGGTTAGGGTTACGGTACAGGTTAGGGTTAGGTTTAGGGGTGGGGTTAGAGTTATGGTACAATTTAGTGTTAAGTTTAGGGTTAGGGTTATGTTTAGGGTTATTGAGGTTGTTAGGGTTAGGGTTAGAGTTGGGTTTAGGGTTACGTTAGGGGGATGGTACAGGTAGGGGTTACGGTTAGGATTAGGGTTTGGTTTATGGTATAGGATAGCATTAAGGTTAGGGTTAGGTTTAGGGATGGGGTACGGTACAGGTTAGAGTTAAGGTTAGAGTTACTGGTAGAGTTAGGTGTAGGGTTACGGTACTGGTTAGGTTTAGGGTTAGGGTTAGGATTAGGGTTATGGTACAGGTTATGGTTAGGGTTAGGTTTAGGGTTACGGTAGAGGTTAGGGTTAGAGTTAGGGTTGGGTTTAGGAATATTGTTAGGGTAACGGTAAAGTTTAGGGTTATGGTTAGGGTTAGGGTTAGGCTTACGGTATAGGAAAGCATTAAGGTTAGGGGTAGGGTTAGTTTTAAGGTTACTGGGCAGGTTAGGGTTAGGGTTAGGGTTATGGTACAGGTTAGGGTTAGGTTTAGGGGTAGGGTAAGGGTTACAGTACAGGTTAGGGTTAAGGTTAGGGTTACTGTTAGGGTTAGGGTTACGGTACCGTTTATGTTTACGGTTAGGGTTAGGGTTACGGTACAGGTCATGGTTAGGGTTATGATTAGGGTTAAGGTACAGGTTAGGGTTAGGTTTAGGTGTAGGGTTAGGGATACGGTACACGTTAGGGTTAAGGTTAGGGTTACTGTTGGGGTTAGGTTTAGGGTTACGGTACTGGTTAGTTTTATTGTTAGGCTTAGGGTTAGGGTTACGGCACAGGTTAGGGTTAGGGTTAGTTTATGGTTACGGTTGAGGTTAGTGATAAGTTTTGTTTTAGGGTTAGGGTTAGGGTTATGATACAAGTTATGGTTTTGGTTAGGTTTAGGGTTAGGGTTACGGTATAGGATAGCATTAGGTTTAGGTTTAGGGTTTGGTTTAGGGTTACGGTACTGGTTAGGGTTAGGTTAGGGTTTAGGGTTAGGGTTACGCTACTGGTTAGGGTTAGGTTTAGGGTTAACTTTAGGGTTACGGTACAGGTTAGGTTTAAGTTTAGGGTAGGGTTAGTCTTACGGTGCAGGTTAGGTTTAGGGTTAGGGTTAGGGTTAGGTTTACCATACATTTTAGTTTTAGGGTTATGGTTAGTGTTAGGCATAGGGTTATGGTACCGGTTATGGTTAGGCTTAGAGGTAGGGTTAGGTTTACGGTACAGGTTAGGGTTTGGGCTAGGATTACGGTACAGGTTAGGGTTAGGGTGGTTAGGGATAGGGTTACAGAACAAGTTAGGGTTTCGGTTAGGTTTAGGGTTAGGGTTACTGTATATGTTAGCGTTAGGGTTAGTGTTAGGGTTAGGTTTTGAGTTACGGTACAGTTTAGGGTAGGGTAGGGTTAGGGTTAGCGTTAGGGTTACGGTACAGGGTAGGGGTAGGGTAAGTGTTAGCGTTAGGGTTAGTGTTAGGGTTACGATACAAGTTAGTGTTAGGTTTAGTGTTAGGGTTAGGGTTACGGTACAGGTTAGGCTTAGGGTTAGGGTTAGGTTTTCGGTTCAGGTTAGGGTTAGTGTTAGGGTTATTACGGTACAGGTTAGGGTTAGGTTTAGTTTTGGAATTAAGGTACAGGTTAGGGTTAGTGTTAGGTTTGGTGTTACGGTACAGGTAAGGGTTACGGTTAGGGTTAGAATTAGGGTTATGATTAGGGTTGCCATACAGCTGTGGGTTAGGTTTACGGGTTAGGTTTATGGTTAAGGTTATGGTAGAGGTTAGGGTTAGGTTTAGGGGTAGGGTTAGTGTTATGGTACGGGTTTGGACTAGGGTTAGGTTTAGGGTTACAGTACATGCTGGGTTAGGGTTAGGGTTTCGGTAGAGTTTAGGGTTACGGTTAGGGTTAGTTTTAGGATTATGGTACAGGTTAGGGTTAGGGTTAGTGTTACAGTACAGGTAAGTTTTATGGTTTTGGTTAGGGTTAGGGTTAGGGTTAGGGTTAGGGTTAGGGTTGCCGTACAGGTGTGGTTAGGGTTACAGGTAGGTTTAGGTTTAGGGTTAGGGTTACAGTACAGGTTAGGGTGAGGGTAAGTGTTATGGTTACGGTACAGGTTAGGGTTAGGTTTAGTATTAGGTTTAGGGTTAGGTTTCGGTTTAGGGTGAGGGTAACGGTACAGGTTGGGTTGAAGTTTAGGGTTAGGGTTAGGGATACGGTTAGGGTTAGGGTTAGGTTTAGGTTTACGGTACAGGTTAGAGTTAGGGTTAGGTTTACGGTTACGGTACAGGGTAGGGTTAGGATTATGCTTAGGGTTACGGTACAAGTTAGGGTTAGGGTTAGGGTTAGTGTTATGGTACAGGTTAGGGTTACTGTTAGGGTTAGGGTTACAGTAGAGGATATGGTTAGGTTTAGGTTTAGCGTTAGGTTTAGGGTTACGGTAGAGTTTAGGGTTAAGTTTAGGGTTAGGGTTAGGGTTAAAGTTATGGTAGTGGTTAGGGTTATGGCTAGGGTTAAGTTTAGGGTTACGGTTAGGGTAACGGTACCGGTTAGGGTTACGGTTAGGGTTAGGGTTAAGCTTACGGTATAGGATAGCGTTAAGGTTAGGGGTAGGGTTAGGTTTAGGTTTATGGTACAGGTTAGGGTTAGGGTTAGGTTTACGGTACAGGTTAGGGTTAGGTTTATGAGTAGGGTTAGGGTTACGGTACAGTTTATGGTTAAGGTTAGGGGTACTGTTAGTGTTACGGTTAGGGTTACGGTACCGGATAGTTTTACTGTTAGGGTAAGGTTAGGTTTACCGTACAGATTATGGTTATGGTAGGGTTAGAGTTAGGGTTATGGAATAGTTTAGGGTTAGGTTTAGGGGTAGGGTTAGGGTTACGGTACCAGTTAGGTTTAATGTTAGGGTTAACTTTAGGTTTAGGGTTAGGGTTATGGTACCAGTTAGGTTTAAGTTTAGGGTTAGGTTTAGGTTTATGGTACCAGTTAGGGTTAGGGTTAGCGTTACGGTACAGGTTAGGGTTAGGTTTAGGGGTAGGGTTAGAGTTACAGTACAGTTTAGGGTTAAGTTTAGGGTTAGGTTTATGGATAGGGTTACGGTAGTTGTTAGGGTTAGGGTTAGGGTTGGGTTTCGGGTTACGTTTAGGGGGACGGTACAGGTTAGGGTTACGGTTAGGGTTAGGGTTTGGGTTACGGTATACGATAGCATTAAGGTTAGGGTTAGGGTTAGGGATTAGTAACGGTACAGGTTAGGGTTAAGTTTAGAGTTACTGGTAGGGTTAGGGTTAGGGTTACAGTACCAGATAGGTTTAGGGTTAGGGTTAGGATTAGGGTTACGGTACAGGTGATGGTAAGGGTTAAGTTTAGGGTTACGGTAGAGTTTAGGGTTAGGGTTTGGGTTGGGTTTAGGAATATGGTTAGGGTAACGGTACAGGTTAGGGTTACGGTTAGGTTTAGGGTTAGGCTTACGGTATAGGATAGCATTAAGCTAAGGCTTAGGGTTAGTTTTAGGGTTACTGTACAGGTTAGGGTTAGGGTTACGGTATAGGTTATGGTTACGGTTATTGTTAGGGTTATGGTATAGGTTAGGGTTAGGTTTATGTGTAGGGTTAGGGTTACGGTACAGGTTAGGGTTAAGGTAGGGTTACGGTGAGGGTTAGGTTTAGGGTTACGGTACGGGTTAGGTTTATTGTTAGGGTTAGGGTTACGGTAAAGGTGATGGTTAGGTTTAGGGTTAGAGTTAGGGTTACGGCACAGCTTAGGGTTAGGGTTAGTTTTAGGGTTACGGTTGAGGTTAGGGATAAGTTTAGGTTTAGCGTTAGAGTTAGGGTTATGATATATGTTAGGGTTAGGGTTAGGTTTAGCATTACGTTTAGAGTTAGGGTTTGGGTTAGGGTTACGGTACCGGTTACTGTTGGGTTAGAGTTACGGTACTGGATAGCATTAAGTTTAGGTTTAGGGTTAGGTTAGGGTTACAGTACAGGTTAGGGTTAAGGTCAGCGTTACTGTTAGGGTTAGGGTACCGGTTAGGTTTAGGGTTAGGGTTTGGGTTAGGGTTACCGTACAGGTTATGGTTAGGGTTAGGGTTAGGGTTAGGGATACGGTTAGGGTTATGGAACAGGTTAGGGTTAGGTTTAGGGGTAGGGTTAGGTTTACGGTACAGGTTAGGGTTAAGTTTAGGGTTAGGGTTAGGGTTAGGGTTACAGTAGTGCTTAGGGTTAGGGTTAGGGTTGGGTTAGGTTTATGATACAGTTTAGGGTAAGGTTAGGGTTAGGATTAGGGTTACGGTACAGGTTAGGGTTAGGTTTACTGGTAGGGTTAGGTTTATGGTACAGGTTAGGATAAGGTTAGGGTTAGGATTAGGGTTACGGTACAGGTTAGGGTTAGGTTTACTGGTAGGGTTAGGTTTATGGTACAGGTTAGGATAAGGTTAGGGTTAGGATTAGGGTTACGGTACAGGTTAGGGTTAGGTTTAGGGTAGGGTTAGGGTTAGAGTTACGGTACCGGTTAGGTTTAGGATTAGGGTTTGGGTTAGGGTTACAATACAGTTTAGGGTTAGGGTTATGGTGAGGGTTAGGGTTAGGGTTATGGTACAGGTTATCGTTAGGTTTAGAGTTAGGGTTAGGTTTACGGTACAGGTTTGGGTTAGGGCTAGGATTACGGTACAGGTTAGAGTTAGGGTTAACTAGGGATAGGGTTACAGAACAAGTTAGGGTTTCGGTTAGGTTTAGGGTTAGGGTTACGGTATATGTTAGCATTAGGGTTAGTGTTAGGGTTAGGTTTACGGTACGGGTCAGGGTTAGGGTTAAGTTTTTGGTTCAGGTAGGGTCAGGGTTAGGGTTACGGTACTGGTTACATTTAGGGTTAGGGTTAGTGTTACAGTACAGGTAAGTTTTACGGTTATGGTTAGTGTTAGAGTTAGGGTTAGGGTTAGGGTTGCCGTACAGGTGTGGTTTAGGGTTACAGGTAGGTTTAGGGTTAAGGTTAGGGATAGGGTTACAGTACAGGTTAGGGTGAGGGTAAGAGTTAGGGTTACGGTACAGGTTAGGGTTAGGTTTAGTATTAGGATTAGGGTTAGTTTTAAGTTTAGGGTGAGGGTTATGGTACAAGTTGGGTTTAGGTTTACGGTTAGGGTTAGGGTTAGGGTTAGGGTTAGGGTTAGTGTTACGGTACATGTTGGGGTTAGTGTTAGTGTTAGGTTTAGGGTTAGGTTTAGGTTTGCCATAGAGGTTAGATTCAGATTTAGAGTTTGGGTACAGGTCAGGTTTAGAGTTAGGGGTAGGGTTACGGTACAGGTTTTGGTTAGGGTTAGGGTTAGGGTTTCGGTACAGGTTAGGGTAAAGTTTAGGTTTAGTTTTAGGGTTAGGATTATGGTACAGCTTAGGTTTAGGGTTAGGGTTAGTGTTACTGTACGGGTAAGGGTTACGTTTAGGGTTTGGGTTACGGTTAGAGTTGCGGTACAGTTGTGGTTTAGGGTTATGGGTAGGGTCAGGGTTAGGATTAGGGTTACGGTTCAGGGTAGGATTAGGTTTAGGGTTAGGGTTAGTGTTACGGTACAGGTAAGTTTTATGGTTAGGGTAAGGGTTAGGGTTGCCGTACAGGTGTGGTTTAGGGTTACTGGTAGGGTTAGTGTTAGGGTTAGGTTTAGGGTTATGATAAAGGTTAGGGTGAGGGTAAGGGTTAGGTTTACGGTACACGTTAGTGTTAAGGTTAGAGTTAGGGTTAGGTTTACGGTGAGGGTTACGGTACAGGTTGGGTTTAGGTTTAGGTTTAGGGTTAGGTTTAGTGTTATGGTGCATGTTGGGGTTAGGGTTAGTGTTAGGGTAAGGGTTAGGTTTAGGTTTGCCATAGAGGTTAGATTTAGAGTTAGGGATACGGTTACAGGTTACGGTTAGGGTTAGGGTTAGGTTTTCGGTTCTGGTTATGTAAAGGTTAGGTTTAGGGTTAGGGTTACATTACAGCTTAAGTTTAGGGTTAGAGTTAGTGTTACGGTACAGGTAAGGGTTACGGTTAGGGTTACGGTTACAGTTAGGGTTGCGGTACAGTTGTGGGTTAGGATTACGGGTAAGGTTAGTGTTAGGGATAGGGTTACGGTTCAGGGTAGTGTTAGGTTTAGTGTTAGGGTTACGGTACAAGTTAGGGTTAGGTTTAGGGTTAGTGTTAGGGTTAGGATTAAGGTACAGGTAAGGTTTAGGGTTACGGTTAGGGTTAGGTTTAGGGTTCGTGATACGGTACAGATTAGGGTTAGGTTTAGGGTTAGGGTTAGGGTTAGGTTTAGGGTTAAGGTTAGGGTTTGGTTTGCCATAGAGGATTGGGTTAGGGTTAGGGTACAGATTAGGTTTATACTTAGTGTTAGTGTTAGGGTTCGGTTTACGGTACATGTTAGTGTTACGGTTAGGGTTAGGGTTAAGGGTAGGTTTAGGGTAAGGTTTAGGGTTATGGTTAGGGTTAGGTTTAGAGTTAGTGTTACGGTTAGGGTTGGGTTAGGGTTAGGTTTAGGTTTAGGGTTATGGTACAGGTTAGGGTTAGTGTTATGGTTAGGGTTACCGTACAGGGTAGGGTAGGGTACAGGTTGGGGTTAGGGTTAGGTTTAGAGTTAGATTTAGAGTTACGGTACAGGTTATGTTTAGGTTTATGGTTATTGTTACGGTACAGGTAAGGGTTACGGTTAGGGTTAGAGTTAGGGTTAGGTTTATGGTTGCCGTATAGGAGTGGGTTGTTTGTTACAGGAGGGTTAGGGTTAGGGTTAGGGTACAGGTTAGGTTTAGGGTTAGTTTAGGTTTAAGGTTACGGTACTGTTTAGGTTAGGGTAGGGTTAGTGTTACGGCACAGGTAAGTGTTACAGTTAGGGTTAGGGTTAGGGTTAGGGTTGCCATACAGTTGTGGTTTAGGGTTACAGGTAGGGTTAGCGTTAGGGTTACGGTCAGTTTAGGGTGAGGGTAAGGATTAGGATTACGGTACTGGTTAGGTTTAGGGTTAGTGTTAAGTTTAGGTTTAGTGTGAGGGTTACGGTACAGGTTTGGTTTAGGTTTAGGGTTAGGGTTAGGGTTAGGTTTAGGGTTATTGTACAGTTTAGGTTTAGGGTTAGGGTTAGGGTTATGGTAGCGTTAGGGTTAGGATTAGTGTTAGGATTAGGGTTAGGGTTATGTTTGCCATGGAGGTTAGATTTAGAGTTAGGGTTAGGGTAGAGGTTAGGTTTAGAGTTAGGGTTAAGGTTAGGGTTAGTGGTACGGTACAGGTTAGGTCTAGGGTAGGGTTAGGGTGAGGGTTACGTTACAGGGTAGGTTTAGGATTATGCTTAGGGTTACGGTACAAGTTAGGGTTAGGGTTAGTTTTAGTGTTAGGGTTAGGGTTATGGTCCAGGTTAGGGTGAGGTTTAGGGTTATCTTTAGGGTTAGGTTTACGGTACAGTTGAGGGTTAAGTTTAGGCTAGGGTTAGGGTTACGGTTACCGTAGTGGTTAGGGTTAGGGTTAGGGTTGGGTTTAGGGTTACGGTTCAGGTAACGGTACAGGATAGGGTTATGGTTAGGGTTAGGGTTAGGGTTACAGTATAGGATAGCATTAAGATTAGGTTTAGGGTTAGGTTAGGGTTAAAGTACAGGTTAGGGTTAAGGTTAGCGTTACTGTTAGGGTTAGGGTTAGGGTTACAGTACCGGTTAGGTTTAGGGTTAGGTTTTGTGTTTGTCTTACCATACAGGTTATTGTTAGGTTTAGGGTTAGGATTAGGTTTACGGAACAGGTTACGGTTAGGTTTATGGGTAAGGTTAGGTTTATGGTACAGGTAGGGTTAAGTTGAGGGTTACTGTTTGGACTAGGGTTAGTGTTACGGTACCGGTTAGGTTTAGGGTTAGGGTTAGGTTTAGGTTTATGGTACAGTTTAGGGTTAGGGTTAGGGTTAGTGTCAGTGTTATGGTACAGGTCAGGGTTAGGTTTAGCGGTAGGGTTAGTGTTACGGTACAGGTTAGGGTTAAGGTTAGGGTTACTGTTAGGGTTAGGGTTACAGTACCGGTTAGTTTTAGGTTTAGGGTTAGGTTTATGGTACAGGTAAGGTTTACGGTTAGGGTTAGGGTTAGGGTTAGGGTTACGTTTAGGTTTGCGGTAAGGTTGGGGTTAGGTTTAGGTGTAGGTTAGGGTTACGGTACAGGTTAGGGTTAATGTTAGGGTTACTGTTAGTGTTAGGTTTTTGGTTACGGTACCGGTTGGGTTTATTGTTAGGGTTAGGGTTACGGTAACGGTACAGGTGATGGTTAGGTTTAGGGTTAGGGTGAGGGTTACGGCACAGGTTAGGGTTAGGGTTTGTTTTAGGGTTACGGTTGAGGTTAGGGATAAGTTTAGGTTTAGGGTTAGGGTTAGGGTTACGATTAAGTTATGGTTATGGTTAGGTTTAGGGTTAGGTTTATGGTATAGGATACCATTAGGTTTAGGGTTAGTGTTAGGGTTAGGGTTACGGTATAGGTTAGGGTTAGGTTTAGGGTTAGGTTTAGGGTTACCGTAGAGGTTAGGGTTAGGTTTAGGGGTAGGGTTAGTGTTACGGGACAGGTTAGCTTTAGGTAAGGTTTACCGTTAGGGTTAGGGTTAGTGTTACCGTACCGGTAGGTCAAGTGTTAGGGTTAGGGTTAGGGTTAGGTTAGGGATAGGTTTACAGTACAAGTTAGGATTTCGGTTAGGTTTAGGGTTAGGGTTACGGTATATGTTAGCGTTAGGGTTAGTGTTAGGGTTAGGTTTAGGGTTACGGTACAGTTTAGGTTAGGGGTAGGGTTAGGGTTAGCGTTAGGGTTACGGTGCAGTGTAGGGTTAGGGTTATGTTAGGGTTAGGCTTAGGGTTAGGGTTACGATAAAGTTAGGGTTAGGGTTAATGTTAGAGTTAGGTTTACGGTACAGGTTAGGCTTAGGGTTAGGGTTAGGTTTTCGGTTCAGTTTAGGGTTAGGTTTAGAGTTACGGTGCAGGTTAGTTTTAGGGTTAGGGTTAGTGTTACGGTACAGGTAAGGGTTACTGTTAGGTTAGGTTAGGGTTAGAGTTAGGGTTATGATTAGGGTTGCCGTACAGCTGTGTGTTAGTTTTACGAGTAGGTTTAGGGTTAGGGTTAAGGTTACGGTGCAGTTTAGGATTAGGTTTAGGGGTAGGGTTAGGGTTAGGGTTTGGTACAGGTTGGATTTACGTTTAGGTTTAGGGTTAGCGTTAGGGTGAGGGTTAGGGTTATTTTACCGTTTCGGTTTCGGTTTAGGGTTAGGGTTAGGGTTAAGGTTAGGGTACAGGTTATGGTTAGGTTTTGAGTTAGGGTTAGGTTTGCGGTACAGGTTAGGGTTAGGGCTAGGATTACGGTACAGGTTAGGGTTAGAATTAGGTTAGGGATAGGGTTACAGTACAAGTTAGGGCTTCGGTTAGGTTTGGGTTTGGGTTACGGTATATGTTAGCGTTAGGGTTAGTGTTAGGGTTACGTTTAGGGGTTCGGTAGTTTAGTGTAGGGGTAGGGTTAGGGTTAGCGTTAGGGTAACCGTACAGGGTAGGGTTAGGGTTAGGGTTAGGGTTACGATACAAGTTAGGGTTAGGGTTACTGTTAGGGTGAGGGTTACGGTACAGGTTAGGCTTAGGATTTGGGTTAGGTTTTTGGTTCAGGTTAGGGTTAGGGTTAGGGTACATGTTAGGGTTAGGGTTAGGATTAGTGTTAGAATTACGGTACAGGTTAGGTTTAGGGTTAGGTTTAGTGTTACGGTACAGGTAAGGCTTACGGTTTGGTTTAGAGTTAGGGTTATGATTAGGGATTGCCGTACACCTGTGGGTTAGTGTTACGGGTAGGTTTAGGGTTAGGGTTAAGGTTACGGTACAGTTTAGGGTTAGGTTTAGGTGTAGGGTTAGGTTTATTGTACAAGTTAGGGCTAGGGTTAGGGTTAGGGTTAGGGTTACGGTACAGGTTAGGGTAAGGGTTAGGCTTTTGGTAGATTTTTGGGTTAGAGTTAGGGTTAGGTTTATGCATATGGTCCAGGTTAGGGTTAGGGTTAGTGTTAGGGATAGGGTTACGGTACTGGTTACGTTTAGGGTTAGGGTTAGTGTTACAGTACAGGGAAGATTTACGGTTAGGGTTAGGGTTAGGGTTAGGTTTAGGTTTAGGGTTAGGGTTACGGTACAGTTTAGGATTAGGTTTAGGGGTAGGGGTAGGGTTAGGGTTATGGTACAGGTTCGGTTTAGGTTTAGGTTTAGGTTTAGGGTTAGCATTAGGTTTAGGGTTAGGGTTATTGTACATTTTAGGTTTAGGTTTAGGGTTAGGGTTAGGGTTATGGTTAGGGTTAGTGTTATGGTACAGGTTAGGGTTAGGATTTGTGTTAGTATTAGGGTTAGGGTTATGTTTGCCCTAGAGGTTAGATATAGAGTTAGGATTAGGGTACAGGTTAGGTTTAGAGTTAGGGTTAAGGTTAGGGTTAGTTTTAAGTTACAGGTTAGGGCTAGGGATAGGGTTAGTGTTAGGGTTACAGTACAGGGTACGGTTAGGATTATGCTTAGGGTTACGATACATTTGGGGTTAGGGTTAGGGTTAGGGTTATGGTACAGGTTAGGGTTAGGTTTAGTGTTAGCTTTAGGGTTAGGTTTACGGTACAGTTGAGGGTTCAGTTTAGGGTTAGGGTTAGGGTTAGCGTTAGGGTTACGGTAGTGGTTAGGGTTAGGGTTAGGGTTGGGTTTAGGGTTACGGTTAGGGTAACGGTACAGGATAGAGTAACGGTTAGGATTAGGGTTAGGTTTACGTTATAGGATAGCATTAAGTTTAGGTTTAGGGTTAGGGTTAGGGTTCCGGTATAGGTAGGGTAAATGTTAGCATACTGTCAGGTTTAGGGTTAGGGTTACGGTACCGGTTATGTTTAGGGTTAGGGTTTTGGTTAGGGTTACCGTACAGGGTATGGTTAGGGTTAGGGTTAGGTTTAGGGTTAGGGTTATGGAAGAGGTTAGGATTAGGTTTAGGGGTCTGGTTAGGTTTACGGAACAGGTTAGGGTTAAGGATAGGGTTACTGTTAGGACTAGTGTTAGTGTTAGGATACCGGTTAGGTTTAGGGTTAGGTTTAGGTTTACGGTTACGGTACAGGTTAGCGTTAGGGTTAGGGTTAGGGTTAGGGTTACTGTACAGGTTTGGGTTAGGTTTAGCGGTAGGGTTAGTGTTACGGTACAGGTTAGGGTTAAGTTTAGGGTTACTGTTAGAGTTAGGGTTAAGGTTACGGTACCGGTTAGGTTTAGTTTTACGGTTAGGTTTATGGTACAGGTAAGGGTTACGGTTAGGGTTAGGGTTAGAGTTATGGTTAGGGTTGCAGTACAGGTTAGGGTTAGGTTTAGGTGTAGGGTTAGGGTTACAGTACAGGTTAGGGTTAAGGTTAGGGTTACTGTTAGGGTTAGGGATAGGGTTAGGGTTACGGTACTGGTTGGGTTTATTGTTAGGGTTAGGGTTACGGTAACGGTAAAGGTGATGGTTAGGTTTAGGGTTAGGGTGAGGGTTACGGCACAGGTTAGGGTTAGGGTTAGTTTTAGGGTTACGGTTGAGGTTAGGGATAAGTTGAGGTTTAGGGTTAGGTTTAGGGTTACGATACAAGTTATGGTTATGGTTAGGTTTAGGGTTAGGGTACGGTATAGGATAGCATTAGTTTTAGGGTTAGGGTTAGGGTTAGGGTTACGGTACAGGTTAGGGTTAGGTTTAGGGTGAGGGGTAGGGGTAGGGTTACCATACAGGTTAGGGTTAGGTTTAGGGGTAGGGTTACGGTTACGGTACAGGTTAGGTTTAATGTTAGGGTTACTGTTAGGGTTAGGGTTAGAGTTACGGTACCGGTTAGGTTTAGTGTTAGGGTAAGGTTTAGTGTTACCATACAGGTTAGGGTTAGGGTTATGGTTAGGTTTAGGGTTAGGGTTATGGTACAGGTTATGGTTAGGTTTAGAGTTAGGATGTGGTTTACATTACAGGTTAGGGTTAGGGCTAGGATTACGGTATAGGTTAGGGTTAGGGTTAGGTTAGGGATAGGTTTACAGTACAAGTTACGGCTTCGGTTTGGTTAAGGGTTAGGTTTACGGTATATGTTAGCGTTAGGGTTAGTGTTAGGGTTAGGTTTAGGGGTTCGGTACAGTTTACGGTAGGGGTAGGGTTAGGGTTAGCGTTAGTAACGGTACAGGGTAGGGTTAGGGTTAGGGTTAAGGTTACGATACAAGTTAGGGTTAGGGTTAGTGTTAGGGTTAGGGTTATGGTACAGGTTAGGTTTAGGGTTTGGGTTAGGTTTTCGTTTCAGGTTAGGGTTAGGGTTAGGGTTAGGGTTAGGGTTACGGTACAGTTTAGGGTTAGGGTTAAGTTTAGTGTTAGAATTACGGTACAGGGTAGTTTTAGGGTTAGGTTTAGTGTTACGGTACCGGTAAGGGTTACGGTTAGGGTTAGAGTTAGGGTTACGATAAGGGTTGCTGTACATGTGGGTTAGGGTTACGGGTAGGTTAAGGTTTAGGGTTATGTGTATGGTACAGTTTAGGGTTAGGTTTAGGTGTAGGGTTAGGTTTATGGTACAAGTTAGGGCTAAGGTTAGGGTTAGGGTTAGGTTTATGGTACAGGTTAGGGTAAGGGTTAGGGTTTGGTAGATTTTATGGTTAGGGTTAGGTTTAGGTTTATGCATACGGTCCAGGTTAGGGTTAGGGTTACTGTTAGGGATAGGGTTACGGTACTGGTTACGTTTAGGGTTAGGGTTAGTGTTACAGTACAGGTAAGTTTTACGGTTAGGGTTAGGTTTAGGGTTGGGGTTAGGGTTACAGTACAGGTTAGGGTGAGGGTAAGAGTTAGGGTAATGGAACAGGTTAGGGTTAGGTTTAGTCTTAGGATTAGGGTTAGGTTTAGGTTTAGAGTGAGAGTTACGGTACAGGTTGGGTTTATGTTTAGGGTTGGGGTTAGGTTTAGGGTTAGTTTTACGGTACATGTTGGGATTTGTGTTAGTGTTAGTATTATGGTTAGGTTTAGGTTTGCCATAGAGTTTAGATTTAGATTTAGGGTTAGGGTACAGGTTAGATTTAGATTAGAGGTAGGGTTATGGTATAGGTTATGGTTAGGGTTAGGGTTAGGGTTTCGGTACAGGTTAGGGTAAAGGTTAGGTTTAGGGTTAGGGATAGGATTATTTTACAGCTTAGGTTTAGGGTTAGTGTTAGTGTTACTGTACAGGTAGGGTTACGGTTAGGGTTAGGGTTACGGTTAGAGTTGCAGTACAGTTGTGGGTTACGGTTATGGGTAGGGTTAGTGCTAGTATTTGTGTTACGGTTCAGGGTAGGATTAGGTTTAGGGTTAGGGTTAGGGTTACGGTACAGGTAAGTTTTATGGTTAGGGTTAGTGTTAGGGTTAGGGTTAGGGTTAGGGTAAGCGTTGCCGTACAGGTGTGGTTCATGGTTATGGGTAGAGTGAGTTTTAGGGTTTGAGTTAGGGTTACGGTACAGGTTAGGGTGAGGTTAAGCGTTAGGGTTACCCTACAGGTTAGGGTTAAATTTGGGTTAGGGTTAGGATTAGGGTGAGGGTTATGGTACAGGTTGGGTTGAGGTTTACTGTTAGGGTTAGGGTTATGGTTAGTGTTATGATACATGTTGGGGATAGGGTTAGTGTTAGGGTTAGGGTTAGGGATAAGTTTGCCATAGAAGTTAGATTTAGAGTTAGGGTTACGGTTAAAGGTTTCGGTTAGGGTTAGGGTTAGGATTTCGGTACTGGTTAAGGTAAAGGTTAGGTTTAGAGTTAGGGTTACGGTACAGCTTAGGTTCAGTGTTAGGGTGTTATGGTACAGGTAAGGGTTACGGTTATGGTTACGGTTAGGGTTGCAGTACAGTTGTGGATTAGGATTTCGGGTAGGGTTAGGGTTAGGGTTAGGGTTACTGTTAGTGTTACGGTACAGGTTAGGGTTAGGGTTAGGGTTAAGGTTACTGTTAGGTTTCCCATAGAGGTTAGGGTTAGGGTTAGGGTTAGGGTTAGGGTCAGGGTTAGGGTACAGGTTAGGTGTTAGATAGGGTAAGGGTTAGGGTTAAGGTTATGGTACAGGTTATAGTTACGGTTACAGTTAGGGGTAGGGTTAGGGTTAGAGTTAAGGTTACGTTTAGGTTAAGGTTTAGGATTTGGATAGGGTTAGTGTTACGGTACAGGTTAGGGTTAGGGTTAGTGTTACGGTTAGGGTTAGGTTTGCCATAGATGTTAGGGTTAGGGTTAGAGTTAGTTTACAGGTTAGGTTTAGACTTAGGGTTAAGGTGAGGCTTAGGGTAACGGTAGAGGTTAGGGTTAGTGTTAGGGTTAGGGTTAGGTTAAAGGTTAGGTTTAGGGTTAGGGTTAGGGGTAGAGTTACGGTACAGGTTATGTTTAGGGTTAGTGTTAGTGTTACGGTACAGGTAAGGGTTACGGTTAGGGTTAAAGTTAGGGTTACGATTATGGTTGCCGTACAGGTGTGGGTTGTTGTTATGGGTAGGGTTAGAGTTAGGGTTACGGTACAGGTTATGGTGAGGTTAGGGTTAGGGTTACGGTATAGCTTAGGGTTAGGGTTAGGGCTAGGTTTATTGTCATGGTACAGGTTAGGTTTAGGGTTAGGGTTAGGGTTAATGTTACGGTCCTGGTTAGGTTTAGGTTTAGGGTTAGTGTTATGGTACAGGTAAGTGTTACGATTAGGGTTAGGGTTATGGTTAGGGTTAGGATTGCCGCACAGTTGTGGTTTAGGGTTATAGGTAGGGTTAGAGTTAGGGGTACGGTACAGGTTAGGGTGAGTGTAAGGATTAGGATTACGATAATGGTTAGGTTTAGGGTTAGGGTTAGGGTTAGAGTTAGGGGTAGGATTAGGGTTAGGGTTAGTTTTATGATACAGGTTAGGGTTAGGATTAGTGTTAGGATTAGGGTTAGGGTTATGTTTGCCATAGAAGTTAGATTTAGAGTTAGGTTTAGGGTACAGTTTAGGTTTAGAGTAAGGGTTAAGGTTAGGGTTAGTGTTACGGTACAGGTTAGGGCTAGGGTTAGGGTTAGGATTAGGGTTACGGTACAGGGTAGGGTTAGGATTATGCTTAGGGTTACGGTACAAGTTAGGGTTAGGGTTAGGTTTAGTGTTAGGGTTAGGGTTATGGTACAGGTTAGGGTGAGGTTTAGGGTTAGGTTTAGGGTTAAGTTTACGGTACAGTTGAGGGTTAAGTTTAAGTTTAGGGTTAGGGTTAGGGTTACGGTAGTGGTTAGGGGTAGGTTTAGGGTTAGGATTAGGGGTACAGTATAGGATAGCATTATGTTTATGGTTAGATTTAGGGTTAGGTTTGCGGTACAGGTTAGGATTAAGGTTAGCGTTAATGTTAGGGTTAGGGTTACGGTACTGGTTAGGTTTAGGGTTAGGGTTTGGATTATGGTTACCGTACATGTTATGGTTAGGGTAGGGTTTAGTGTTAAGGTTACGGAACAGGTTAGGGTTAGTTTTAGGGGTAGGGTTAGGTTTACGGTACAGGTTAGGGTTAAGGTAGGGTTAGTGTTAGGACTAGGGTTAGTGTTACGGTACCGGTTAGGTTTAGGGTTAGGGTTAGGTTTAGGGTCACTGTACAGGTTAGGGTAAGGGTTAGGGTTAGGGTTAGGGTTACGGTACAGGTTACTGTTAGTTTTAGCGGTAGGGTTAGTGTTACGGTACAGGTTAGGGTTAAGGTTAGGGTTAATGTTAGGGTTAGGGTTAGGTTTATGGTACCGGTTAGGTTTAGGATTAGGGTTAGGTTTATGGTAGAGGTAAGGGTTACATTTAGGGGTAGGGTTAGGGTTATGGTTAGGGTTGCGGTACAGTGGGTTAGTATTACGGGTAGGGTTAGTGTTAGGGTTAGAGTTAGGGTTAGGGTTACGGTACAGGTTAGGTTTACCGTTAGGGGTATGGTTATGTTACAGGTAAGGGTTAGGGTTAGTGTTACGGTACAGGTTAGATTTTGGGTTAGGTTTAGGGTTAGTTTTACGGTTACGGTAGATGTTAGGGATAGGCTGGGTGTTAGGGTTACGGTTAGGGTTACAGTACAGGTTAGGGATACGTTCATGGTTAGGGTTAGGGTTAGGGTTAATGTTACAGTACAGGTTAGTGTTAGTGTTAGGGTTAGTGTTAGTGTTATGGTTAGATTTGCCATAGAGGTTAGGGTAAGTGTTAGGGTTAGGGTACAGGTTAGCTGTAGAGTGTGAGTTAAGGTTAGGGTTAGGGTACAGTTCACGTAACGGTTAGGGTTAGGGTTAGGGTTACGGTACATTTTATGGGTAGGTTTAGTCTTAGGGTTAGGTTTACGGTACATGTTAGTGTTAGGGTTAGGGTTAGGGTTAGGGTTACGGTACAGGATTGGTTTAGGTTTAGGGTTAGTGTTAGTGTTAGGGTTATTGTACAGTTTAGGTTTAGGTTTAGGGTTAGGGTTAGGGTTAGGGTTAGGGTTAGTTTTACGATACATGTTAGGGTTAGGGTTGTGTTAGGATTAGTGTTAGGGTTATGTTTGCCATAGAGGTTAGATTTTGAGTTAGGGTAAGGGTACAGATTTGGTTTAGAGTTAGGGTTAAGGTTAGGGTTAGGGTTACGGTACAAGTTAGGATTAGGGGTAAGGTTAGGGTTAGGGTTACGGTACAGTGTAGGGTTAGGATTATGGTTGGGGTTAATGTACAAGTTAGGTTTAGGGTAGGGTTAGTGTTAGGGTTACAGTACAGGCTAGGCTTAGGTTTAGGGTTTGCTTTAGGGTTAGGGTTACTGTACAGTTTAGGGTGAAGAATTTTAAGTTTAGGGTTAAGGATAGGGTTACGGTAGAGGTTAGGGTTAGGGTTAAGGCTGTGTTTAGGGTTACGTTTAGGCTAACGGTACAGGTTAGGGTTACGGTTAGGGTTAGGGTTAGGCTTACGGTATAGGATAGCATTAAGGTTAGGGGTAGGGGTAGGTTGGATTTATGGTACAGGTTAGGGTTAAGGTTAGGGTACAATTTAGGGTTAGGGTTAGTGTTAGGGGTAGGGTTACGGTATAGGTTAGTGTTAGGGTTAGGTTTAGGTTTAGTGTTAGGTTTAGGGTTATGGTACAGGTTAGGGTTAGGGTTAGGGTTTCGGTACAGGTTAAGATTAAGTTAGGTTTAGGGTTAGGTTTAGGGTTACGGTACAGGTTATGTTTAGGTTTAGGTTTAGGGTTAGGGTTAGGGTTAGGGGTAGGGGTAGGGTTAGGGTTAGGGTTACTGTTACGGTACAGGTTAGGGTTAGGGTTAGTGTTAGGATTAGGTTTAGGTTTATGTTTGCCACAGTGGTTAGATTTTGAGTTAGGGTAGGTTACAGGTTACTTTTAGAGTTAGGCTTGGGTTAGGGTTAGAGTTACGATACAGATTAGGGTTAGGGTTAGGGTTAGTGTTAGGGTTAGGGTTAGGATTACGGTACAGGGTTAAGGATAGGGTTACGGTACAAGTTAGGGTTAGGGTTAGGGTAGTGTTAGGGTTACGTTACGGTAGAGGCTATGGTTAGGTTTAGGGTGAGCGTTAGGGTTAGGGTTACGGTACAGTGTAGGCTTAAGTTTAGGGTTAGGTTTATGGTTAAGGTAGTGGTTAGGGTTATGGTTAGGGTTGGGTTTAGGGTTATGGTTAGGGTAACAGTACACGTTAGGGTTACGTTTGGGGTAGGGTTAGGCTTACGGTATAGGATCGCATTCAGGTTTGGAGTCGGGTTAGGTTTAGGTTTACGGTGCACGTTAGGGTTAGGATTAGGGTTATGGTACCGGTTAGGTTTATTGTTAGGGTTATGGTTAGGTTTATGGTACAGGTTACGGTAAGAGTTAGTTTTAGGGTTAGGGTTACGGTATAGGTTAGGGTTAGGTTTAGGGTTAGGGTTAGGGTTATAGTACAGGTTAGGGTTAAGGTTAGGGTAACCTTAAGGGTTAGGGTTAAGGTTACGGTACCGGATAGGGTTAGCATTAGGGTTAGGTTTAGGGTTATGGTACAGTTAGGGTTAGGGTTACGGATAGGGTTAGGGTTACGGTACAGGTTAGGGTTAGGGGTAGGGTTACAGTTACGGTACAGTTTAGGGTTAAGTTAGGGTTAGGTTTAGGGTTACAGTAGTTGTTAGGGTTAGGGTTAGGGTTGGGTTTAGAGTTACGGTTAGGGTAACGGTACAGGTTAGGGTTACAGTTAGGGTTAGGTTTTGGATTATGGTACAGGTTAGGGTTAAGATTAGCGTTACTGGTAGTGTTAGGATTATGGTTATGGTACCGGTTAGGTTTAGGTTTAGGGTTAGGATTAGGGTTACGGTACAGGTTAGTGTTAGGGTTAGGTTTAGGATTACGGTAGAGTTTAGGTTTAGGGTTGGGTTTGGGTTTAGGGTTATGGTTAGGGTAACGGTACAGGTTAGGTTTAGGTTTAGGGGTAGGGTTATGGTTACGGTATAGGATAGCATTAAGGTTAGGCGTAGGGTTAGTTTTAGGGTTACGGTACAGAATAGGGTTAGGGTTATGGTACAGGTTATAGTTAGGGTTGGGGTTAGGGTTACGGTACAGGTGATGGTTAGGTTTAGGGTTAGGGTTAGGGTTACGGCACAGGTTAGGGTTAGGGTTAGTGTTAGGGTTACACTTGAGGTTACAGATAAGTTTAGGTTTGGGGTTAGGGTTAGGGTTACGGTAAAAATTATGGTTACGGTTAGGTTTAGGGTTAGGGTTATGGTATACGATAGCATTAGGTTTAGGTTTACGGTTAGGGTTAGGGTTACGGTACAGGTTAGGGTTAGGTTTCGGGGTAGTTTTAGGGTTTCGGTACAGGTTAGGTTTTTGGTAGGGTTACTGTTAAGGGTTAGAGTTACTGTACCGTTTAGGTTTAGGGTTAGGGTTAGGGTTACCATACAGGTTAGGGTTAGGTTTATGGTTTAGATTTAGAGTGTGGGTTAGGTTTACGGAACACGTCAGTGTTAGGGCTAGCATTACGGTACAGGTTAGGGTTAGGTTAGGGTTAGGTTTACAGAACAAGTTAGGTTTATGGTTAGGTTTAGGGTTAGTATTACGGTATATGTTACCGTAAGGGTTAGTGTTAGGCTTAGGTTTAGGGTTACGGTACAGTTTAGGGTAGGGATAGTGTTAGGGTTAGCGTTAGGGTTACGGTACAGGGTAGGGATAGGGTTAGGGTTAGGGTTACGATACAAGTTAGGGTTAGGGTTAGTGTTAGGGTTAGGGTTACGGTACCCGTTATGTTTAGTGTTAGGGTTAGGTTTTTGGTACAGGTTAGGATTACGGTACAGGTTAGGGTTAGGGTTAGTTTTAGGGTTAGAGTTACGGTACAGGTAAGGGTTACGGTTAGGGTTAGAGTTAGGGTTATGATTAGGGTTGCCCTACAGCTGTGGTATAAGGTTATGGGTAGGGTTAGGGTTAGGTTTAAGGTTACGGTACAGGTTAGGGTGAGGGTTAGGGTTAGGGTTATGGTACAGGTTAGGGCTAGGGTTAGGGTTAGGGTTAGGGTTACATTTCGATACAGGTTAGGGTTAGGGTTAGGGTTAGGGTTACAGTACTGGTTATGTTTAGGGTTAGGGTTTATGTTACAGTACAGGTAAGTTGTACGGTTAGGGTTAGTGTTAGGGTTATGGGTAGGTTTAGGGTTAGGGTTAGGGTTAGGGTTACAGTAGAGTTTAGCGTGAAGGTAAGGGTTATGGTTACGGTACAGGTTAGGGTTAGGGTTAGGGTTAGGGTTAGGGTTAGGTTTAGGATTAGGGTTATGGTACAGGTTGGGTTTAGGTTTAGGGTTAGGGTTAGGAATAGGGTTAGGGTTAGAGTTTGTGTTACGGTACATGTTGGGGTTAGTGTTAGTGTTAGGATTAGGGTTAGGTTTTGGTTTGCCATAGATTTTAGATTTAGATTTCAGGTTAGTGTACAGGTTAGGTTCAGAGTTAGGGTTAGGGTTATGGTACAGGTTATGGTTAGGGTTAGGTTTACGGTTTAGGTACAGGTTAAGATAAAGGTTAGGTTTAGGGTTAGTTTTAGGATTACAGTACAGCTTAGGTTTAGGGTTAGGGTTAGTGTTACTGCACAGGTATTGGTTACTATTAGGGTTAGGGTTACGGTTAGAGTTGAGGTACAGTTGTGGGTTAGGGTTACGGGTAGGGTTAGGGTTAAGGTTAGGGTAGGGTACAGTTCAGTGTAGGGTTAGGTTTAGGGTTAGGGTTAGTGTTACGGTACAGGTAAGATTTATGTTTAGGGTTAGGGTTAGGGTTAGGGTTAGGGTTAGGGTTGCCATACAGGTGTGGTTTAGGGTTATGGGAAGGTTTAGTTTTAGGGTTAGGGTTAGGGTTACGGTGCAGGTAAGGGTGAGGGTAAGGGTTAGTTTTACGGTACAGGTTAGGGTTATGGTTATGGTTAGGGTTAGGTTTAGGGTGAGGGTTACGGTACACTTTTTGTTTAGGTTTCAGGTTAGGGTACGGTAAGGTTTAGGGTTAGTGTTATGTTACATGTTGGGGTTAGGGTTAGTGTTAGGGTTAAGGTTAGGGTTAGGTTTGCCATAGAGGTTATATTTAGAGTTAGGGTTACGGTACAGGTTACGGTTAGGGTTAGGGTAGCGTTTCGGTACAGCTTAGGTTTAGGCTTATGGTTAGTGTTACGGTACAGGTTAGGGTTATGGTTAGGATTACGGTTACGGTTAGGGTTGCAGTACAGTTTTGGGTTTGGGTTACGTGTAGGGTTATGGTTAGGGTTAGGGTTAGGTTTAGTGTTAGGTTTATGGTACAAGTTAGGGTTCGGGTTAGGGTTAGTGTTAGGGTTAGGGTTAGGGTACAGGTTAGGGTTAGGTTTAGGTTTAGGGTTAGGGTTAGGGTTAGGTTTAGTTATGTTTAGGGGTCGGGTTACGGGTTAGTGTCAGGGTTGGTTGGCTTAGGGTTAGGGTTGCGGTACAGGTTATGGTTATGTTTAGGGTTAAGGTTACCGTACAGTTTATGGTTAGGTTTCGGGTTAGGGTTGCGGTGCAGTTTAGGGTTAGTGTTAGGGTTATGGTACAGGTTAGCATTAGGTTTAGGGTTAGGGTTAAGGTTATGGTACAAGTTATAGTTACGGTTAGGTTTAGGGTTAGTGTTAGTGTTACAGTAGAGCTTAGGTTTAGGGTTGGGTTTGGGTTTAGGGTTATGGTTAGGGTAACGGTACAGGTTAGGTTTAGGTTTAGGGGTAGGGTTAGGGTTACGGTATAGGATAGCATTAAGGTTAGGCATAGGGTTAGTTTTAGGGTTACGGTACAGGATAGAGTTAGGGATACGGTACAGGTTATGATTAGGGTTGGGGTTAGGGTTACGGTACAGGTGATGGTTAGGTTTAGGTTTAGGGTTAGGGTTACGGTACAGGTTAGGGTTCGGGTTAGTTTTAGGGTTATGGTTGAGGTTACACATAAGTTTAGGTTTAGGGTTAGGGTTAAGGTTACGGTACGAATTATGGTGTCGGTTAGGTTTAGGGTTAGGGTTACGGTATAGGATACCATTAGGTTTAGGGTTAGGGTTACGGTTAGGGTTACGGTACAGGTTAGGGTTAGGGTTAGGGTTAGTTTTAGGGTTAGGGTTATGGTATAGGATAGCATTAGGTTTAGGTTTAGGGTTAGGGTTAGGTTTACGGTACAGGTTAGGGTTAGGGTTAGGGTTAGGTTTTGGGTTACAGTACAGGTTAGGGTTAGGTTTCGGGGTAGGTTTAGGGTTTCGGTACAGGTTAGGTTTAAGGTAGGGTTACTGTTAAGTTAGGGTTAGAGTTACGGTACCGGTTAGGTTTAGGATTAGTGTTAGGGTTACCATACAGGTTAGGGTTAGGGTTATGGTTAGGTTTAGAGTGTGGGTTAGGTACGGTACACGTCAGTGTTAGGGCTAGGATTACGGTACAGGTTAGGGTAAGGTTAGGGATAGGGTTACATAACAAGTTAGGTTTATGGTTAGGTTTAGGGTTACGGTTACGGTACATGTTAGCGTTAGGGTTAGTGTTAGGGTTAGGTTTAGGGTTACGGTACAGTTTAGGGTCGGGGTAGGGTTAGGGTTAGCGTTAGGGTTACGGTACAGGGTAGGGTTAGGTTTAGGGTTAGGGTTACGATACAAGTTAGTTTCAGGGTTAGTGTAAGGATTAGGCTTATGGTACAGTTTACGCTTAGGGTTAGGGTTATGTTTACGGTTCAGGTTAGGGTTAGGGGTAGGGTTATGGTACAGGTTAGGGTTAGCGTTACGTTTAGGGTTAGAGTTATGGTACAGGTAAGGGTTACGGTTAGGCTTAGAGTTAGGGTTACGATTAGGGTTACCGTACAGCTGTGGGTTAGGGTTACAGGTAGGGTGAGGGTTAGGGTTAATGTTACGGTACAGGTTAGGGTGAGGGTTGGGGTTATGGTACTGGTTAGGTCTACGGTTAGGGGTAGGGGTAGGGTTACGGTTACGGTACAGGATAGGGTTAGGGTTAGGTTTAGGGTTAGGGTTACGGTACTGGTTACGTTTAGGGTTAGGGTTAATGTTACAGTACAGGTAAGTTTTACGGTTAGGGTTACTGTTAGTGTTAGGGTTAGGGTTAGGTTTAGGGTTAGGGTTGGGGTTGCCATACAGGTGTGGTTTAGGGTTACGGGTAGGTTTAGGGTTAGGTTTAGGGTTAGGGTTAGGGTTACAGTACAGGTTAGCATGAGGGTAAGGGTTAGGGTTAGGGTTAGGTTTAGGGTTAGTGTTCGGTTAGGGTTAGGGTGAGGGTTACGGTACAGGTTGGGATTAGGTTTAGGGTTAGGGTTAGGGTTAGGGTTAGGGTTAGTGTTACGGTAGGGTTAGGGTTAGGGTTAGGGTAAGGGTTAGGGTTAGGGTTGCCATACAGGTGTGGTTTAGGGTTAGGGTTAGGGTTAGGGTTAGGGTTAGGGTTAGGTTTAGGGTTAGGTTTGCCATAGAGGTTAGATTTAGAGTTAGGATTACGGTACAGTTTACGGTTAGGGTTAGGGTAGTGTTTCTGTACAGCTTAGGTTTAGGGTTAAGGTTAGTGTTACGGTACAGGTAAGTGTTAAGGTTAGGGTTACGGTTACGGTTAGGGTTGCGGTATAGTTTTGGCTTAGGGTTACGTGTCGGGTTATGGTTAGGGTTAGGGTTCGGTTTAGTGTTAGGTTTATGGTACAAGTTAGGGTTAGGTTTAGGGTTAGTGTTAGGGTTAGTGTTAGGGTACAGGTTAGGGTTACGTTTAGGTTTAGGTTTAGGGTTAGGCTTAGGTTTAGGGTTATTGTTAGGGGTAGGATTACCGTACAGGTTAGTGTTAGGGTTAGGGTTAGGGTACCATACAGGTTAGGGTTATTGCTATGGTTAGGGTTAGGGTTACGGAATAAGTTAGGATTACGGTAAGGTTTAGGGTTAGGGTTAAGTTATCGGTTAGCTTTAGGGTTAGGGTTAGCTTAATGTTATGGTACAGGTTAGGGTTAGGATTAGGGTTCGGGGTAGGTTTACGGTACAGATTAGGGTTACGGTTAGAGTTACAGTTATGATACAAGTTAGGGTTAGGGTTAGGGTTAGGATTAGTGTTACATTACAGGTTAGGTTTAGGGATAGTGGTAGAGTTACGCTACAGTTTAGGTTTTGGGTTAGGGTTAGGGTTAGGGATACGGTACAAGTTAAGGTTACGGTAAGGGTTAGGGTTAGGTTTACGGTATAGGTTAGCGTTAGGGTTAGGGATAGGGTTAGGTTTAGTGTTATGGTACAGGTTAGGATTAGAGTTAGGTTTACGGTACAGGTTAGGGTTAGGTTTAGGTTTAGGCTTAGGGTTACGGAATAAGTTAGGGTTACTGTTAGGATTAAGTTTAGGGTTAGGGTTAGTGTTATGGTACAGGTTAGGTTTAGGGTTAGTGTTAGGGTCAGGGTTAGGTTTGCCATAGAGGTTAGGGTTAGGGTTAGGGTTAGGTTACAGGTTAGGTTTAGAGTTAGTTTTAAGGTGAGGCTTAGGGTTATGGTACCGTTTAGGGTTAGGGTTAGGTTTAGTGTTACGGTACAGTGTAGGGTTCGAGTTAGCGTTAGGGTAAAGTTTAGTGTTAGGGTTAGGGTTAGGGTTAGGGTTAGGGTTAGAGTTATGGTACAGTTTATGTTTAGGCTTAGGGTTAGTGTTACAGTACAGGTACATTTACGGTTATTGTTCTAGTTAGGGTTAGGGTTGGTTTGCCGTACAGGTGTGGGTTATGGTTACGGGTAGGGTTAGATTTAGGGTAAGGGTTACGGTACAGGTTACAGTTAGGTTTAGGGTTAGGGTTACGGTATAGTTTATGGTTAGTGTTAGGGTTAGGGTTACGATACAGGGTAGGTTTAGGGTTAGGGTTATGGTACAGGTAAGGTTTAGGGTTAGGGTTAGGGTTAGGGTTAGGTTTAGGGTTAGGTTTGCCATAGAGGTTAGGGTTAGGCGTAGGGTTAGGGTACAGTTTAGGTTTATAGTTAGGGTTAGGGTTAGGGTTACCTTACAGTTGGGTTTATGTTTAGGGATAGGGTTAGGATTAGGGTTAGGGTTAGGGTTTGTGTTACGGTACATGTTGGGGTTAGTGTTAGTGTTAGGATTAGGGTTAGGTTTAGGTTTGCCATAGATGGTAGATTTAGATTTAGGGTTAGGGTACAGGTTAGGTTCAGAGTTAGGGGTAGGGTTATGGTACAGGTTATGGTTAGCGTTAGGGTTAGGGTTTAGGTACAGGTTAAGATAAAGTTTAGTTTTAGAGTTAGTGTTAGGATTACGGTAAAGCTTAGGTTTAGGGTTAGGGTTAGTGTTACTGCACAGGTATTGGTTACGGTTAGGCTTAGGGTTACGGTTAGAGTTGAGGTAAAGTTGTGGGTTAGGGTTGCGGGTAGGGTTAGGGTTAAGGTAGGATTAGGGTACGGTTTAGTGTAGGGTTAGGGTTAGGGTTAGGGTTAGGGTACGGTTCAGTGTAGGGTTAGGTTTAGGGTTAGTGTTAGTGTTACGGTACAGGTAAGTTTTATGGTTAGGGTTAGGGTTAGGGTTAGAGTTAGGGTTAGGGTTGCCATACAGCTGTGGTTTAGGGTTACGGGAAGCTTTAGTGTTAGTGTTAGGGTTAGGGTTACGGTGCAGGTAAGGGTGACGGTAAGGGTTAGGGTTACGGTACAGGTTAGGTTTAGATTAGGGTTACTGTTAGGGTTAGGGTTACGTTACCGGTTATGTTTAGGGTTAGGGTTAGGTTTAGGGTTACGGTACAGGTTAGGGTTAGGGTTAGGGTTAGGTTTAGGGTTACGGTACAGTTCAGGGTTAGGTTTAGGGGTAGGGTTAGGGTTACGGTACAGGTTAGGGTTAAGGTTAGGGTTACTGTTAGGGTTAGGGTAAGGGATATGGCAGAGTGTAGGGTTAGGTTTATGGTTAGTTTTAGGGTTACGGTACAATTATGTTTAGGGTTGGTGTTAGGGTTAGGGTTACAGTACAGGTTAGTGTTAGTGTTAGGGTTAGTGATAGGGTTAGGTTTAGGGTTAGGGTTAAGGTAAGGGTTAGGTTTGCCATAGAGGTTAGGGTTAGGGTTAGGGTTAGGGTACGGGTTAGGTACATAGTTAGGGTTAGGGTTAGGGTTAGGGTTACGGTACAGTTTAGGGTTACGGTTACGGTTAGTGTTTGGGTTATGGTTATGGTTAGGGTTAAGGTTAGGTTTAGGGTAAGTTTTAGGTTTATGGTTAGGGTTAGTGTTACGGTACAGGGTAGGGTTAGGGTTAGTGTTAGGGTTAGGGTTAGGTTTGCCCTAGAGGTTAGGGTTAGTGTTAGGCTTAGGGGACAGTTTAGGTTTAGAGTTAGGGTTAAGGTGAGGGTTAGGGTTATTGTACAGGTTAGGGTTAGTGTGAGGGTTAGGGATACGGTACTGGGTAGGTTTAGGGTTAGGGTTAGGGTACAGTTTAGAGTTCGGGTTAGAGTTAAGGTACAGGTTATATTTACGGTTAGGGTTAGTGTTACGGTACAGGAAAGGGTTACCTTTAGGGTAAGAGTTAGGGTTAGGATTAGGGTTGCCGTACAGGTGTGGGTTGTTGTTACCGGTAGGGTTAGGGTTAGGGTTACGGTACAGGTTATGGTGAGGGTTAGAGTTAGGGTTACGGTACAGCTTAGGGTTAGGTTTAGGGGTACGGTACAGATAGGTTTAGAGTTAGGGTTAGGGTTTCGTTACAGTTTAGGTTTAGGGTTAGGTCTAGGTTTAGGGTTACAGTACAGGTTAGGTTTAGGGTTAGTGATAGGGTTAAGGTTACGGTACTGTTTAGTTTTAGGGTTAGGGTTAGTTTTACTGTACAGGTAAGTGTTACTGTTAGGGTTAGGCTTAGGCTTAGGGTTAGGGTAAGGTTTGCCGTACAGTGTGGTTTAGGGTACAGGTAGGTTTAGGGTTAGGTTTACATTACAGGTTAGGGTGAGGTTCAGGATTAGTGCTACGGTACTGTTTAGGGTTATGGTTAGTGTTAGGTTTAGCTTTAGGGTGAGGGTAACGGTACAGGTTGGGTTTACGTTTAGGTTTAGGTTTAGGTTTATGGTTAGGGCTATTGTACAGTTTAGGTTTAGGGTTAGGGTTAGGGTTAGGTTTAGGATTAGTGTTATGGTACAGGTTAGGTTTAGGATTAGTGTTAGGATTAGGATTAGGGTTATGTTTGCCAAAGAGGTTAGATAAAGAGTTAGGGTTAGGGTACAGGTTAGGTTTAGAGTTAGGGTTAAGTTTAGGGTTAGTGTTACAGTACAGGTTAGGGTTAGGGTTAGGGTAACCGTAAAGGGTAGGGTTAGGATTATGCTTAGGGTTACGGTACAAGTTAGGGTTAGGGTTAGGGTTAGTGTTAGGGTTAGCGTTATGGTACATGTTAGGGTGAGGTTTAGGGTTAGCGTTAGGGTTAGGTTTACGGTAGTGGTTAGGGTTAGGGTAAGGGTTGGGTTTAGGGTTACAGTTAGGGTAACGGTTCAGGATAGGGTTACGGTTAGGGTTAGGGTTGGGGTTAGGGTTACAGTACAGGTTAGTGTCAGGTTTAGGGTTAGGTTAGAGTTAGGGTTGCGGTACAGGTTAGGGTTAGGTTTAGGGTTATTGTTACCGTACAGGTTAGGGATAGAGTTAGGGTTAGGGTTACTGTACAGTTTAGGTTTAGGATTCGGGTTAGGGTTAGAGTTGATGTACAGGTTAAGGTTAGGGTTAGAGTTAGGGTTTCGATACAGCTTAGCATTAGATTTAGGGTTAGGGTTAGGGTTACGGTACAGGTTAGGGTTAGTATTTTGGTCAGGGTAAGTGTTAGGGTTACGGTACATGTTATGGTTAGGTTTAGGGTTACGGTTAGGGTTACGGTACCGCTCAGGTTTAGGGTTAGAGTTAGGGTTAGGGTTACCATACAGGTTAGAGTTAGGGTTAGGGTTAGGGTTAGGGTTACGGTTACGGTTAGGGTTCTGGTTAGGTTTGGTTAGGGTTAGGGTTAGGGTTAGGGTTAGGGTTAGGGTTAGTGTTAAGGTTACGGTACAGGTTAGGTTTAGGATTAGGTTTAGTGTTTCGGTACAGGTAAGGGTTACGATTAGGGTAGGGTTATGGTTAGGGTTACGGTTAGGGTTGCGGTACATTGTGATTTAGGGTTTACCGGTAGTGTTGGGGTTAGGGTAAGGGTTACAGTTCAGGGTAAGGTTAGGTTTAGGCTTATGGTTATGGTACGGTTTAGGGTTAGGGTTAGGTTTCGCTTTAGGGTTAGGGTTACCGTACAGATTAGTGTCAGGGTTAGGGTTAGGGTTAGGGTTGCGGTACAGGTTAGGGTGGGTTAGGTTTAGGGTTACCATACAGTTCAGGGTTAGGTTTATTGTTTGGGTTACCGTACAGGTTAGGTTTTGGGTTAGGGTTAGGGTTAGGGTTTCGGTACAGTTTAGGGTTAGGGTTAGGGTTAGGTTTAGTGTTACAGTAGAGGTTAGGTTTAGGGTTAGGGATAGGTTTAGGGTTAGGGTTACGGTACTTGTTAGGTTTAGGGTTAGGTTTAGTGTTACGGTACAGGTAAGTGTTACAGTTTGGTTTAGGGTTAGGGTTAGGTTTAGGGTTAGGTTTCGGTTTTCAGTACAGTTTAGGGTTAAGGTTAGGTTTAGGGTTAGAGTTAGGGCTAAGGTACAGGTTATGTACAGGGTTAGCTTTAGTGTTACGATACAGTTAAGGATTACGGTTAGGGTAGGGTCATGGTTACTGTTATGGTTGCAGTACAGTTGTTGTTTAGGCTTACAGGTAGGGTTGTGTTTAGGGTAAGGGTTACTGTTCAGGTTAAGGTCAGGTTTATGGTTATGGTTACGGTACGGGTTAGGGTGAGGGTTAGAGTTAGGGTTAGGGTTATGGAGGGTTACCGTACAGGTTAGTGTCAGGTTTAGGGTTAGGGTTAGAGTTAGGGTTGCGGTACAGGTTAGGGTTAGGTTTAGGGTTATTGTTACCGTACAGGTTAGGGATAGAGTTAGGGTTAGGGTTACTGTACAGTTTAGGTTTAGGATTCGGGTTAGGGTTAGAGTTGATGTACAGGTTAAGGTTAGGGTTAGGGTTAGGGTTTCGATACAGCTTAGCATTAGATTTAGGGTTACGGGGTTACGGTACAGGTTAGGGTTAGTGTTTTGGTCAGGGTAAGTGTTAGGGTTATGGTACATGTTATGGTTAGGTTTAGGGTTAGGGTTAGGTGTACGGTACCGCTCAGGTTTAGGGTTAGAGTTAGGGTTAGGGTTACCATACAGGTTAGAGTTAGGGTTAGGGTTAGGGTTAGGGTTAGGGTTCCGGTTAGGGTTCCGGTTAGGTTTGGTTAGGGTTAGGGTTAGGGTTAGGGTTAGTGTTAAGGTTACGGTACAGGTTAGGTTTAGGATTAGGTTTAGTGTTTCGGTACAGGTAATGGTTACGATTAGGGTAGGGTTATGGTTAGGGTTACGGTTAGGGTTGCGGTACATTGTGATTTAGGGTTTACGGGTAGTGTTGGGGTTAGGGTAAGGGTTACAGTTCAGGGTAAGGTTAGGTTTAGGGTTATGGTTATGGTACGGTTTAGGGTTAGGGTTAGGTTTCGCTTTAGGGTTAGGGTTACCGTACAGATTAGTGTCAGGGTTAGGGTTAGGGTTAGGGTTGCGGTACAGGTTAGGGTGGGTTAGGTTTAGGGTTACCATACAGTTCAGGGTTAGGTTTATTGTTTGGGTTACCGTACAGGTTAGGTTTTGGGTTAGGGTTAGGGTTAGGGTTTCGGTACAGTTTAGGGTTAGGGTTAGGGTTAGGTTTAGTGTTACAGTAGAGGTTAGGTTTAGGGTTAGGGATAGGGTTAGGGTTAGGGTTATGATACTTGTTAGGTTTAGGGTTAGGTTTAGTGTTACGGTACAGGTAAGTGTTACAGTTTGGTTTAGGGTTAGGTTTAGGGTTGCCGTACAGTTGTGGTTTAGGATTACCTGAAGGGTTAGGGTTAGGTTTAGGGTTATGGTCAGGTTAGGGTGAGGATAAGGATTAGGGTTATGGTACTGTTTAGGGTTATGGTTAGGGTTAGGGTTAGGTGTAGGGTGAGGGTTGCGGTACAGGTTGGGGTTACGTTTAGGGTTAGGGTTAGGGTTATTCTACAGTTTAGGTTTAGGGTAGGGTTAGGGTTAGGGATAGGGTTAGGGTTAGGGTTAGTGTTAGGATAGAGGTTAGGGTTAGGGTTAGTGTTAGGATTTGGATTACGGTTATGTTTGCCATAGAGGTTAGATTTAGAGTTAGGGATAGGGTACATGTTAGTTTTATGGTAAATATTAGGGTTAAGTTTAGGGTTAGGGTTAGGGTAGAGGTTAGTTTTACGGTAAAGGTTTGGGTTAGGTTTAGGGTTAGGGTTAGGGTTAGGTTAACTGTACAGGGTAGGTTTAGGATTATGTTTATTGTTACGATACACGTTAGGGTTAGGATTAGGGTTAGAGTTAGGGTTAGGGTTACGTTACAGGTTAGTGTTACGTTTAGGGTTAGCTTTATGTTTAGGTTTATGGTACAGTATAGGGTTAAGTTTAGGGTTAGGGTTAGGTTTAGGGTTAGGGTTACCGTAGTGGTTATGGGTAGGTTTAGGGTTGGGTTTAGGGTTACGGTTAGGGTAACGGTACAGTTTAGGTTTAGGATTAGTGTTAGGGTTATTGTATAGGATAGCATTAAGGTTAGGGTTAGGTTTGCGGTTAGGGTTACAGTACAGGTTAGTGTTAGGTTTAGTGGTAGGGTTAGGTTACGGTACAACTTATGGTTACGGTTAGGTTTAGGGTTAGGGTTAGTGTATAGGTTGCAGAAGTTTTAGGGTTAGGGTTAGGTTTAGGGTTACGGCACAGGTTATGGTTAGGGTTAGGGTTAGGGTTAGGGTTAGGGTTTTGGAACAGTTTAGGGAGAGGTTTAGCGGTAGGGTTAGGGTTACGGTACAGGTTAGGGTTAGATTAGGGTTCCTGTTAGGGTTAGGGTTACGTTACCGGTTATGTTTAGGGTTAGGGTTAGGTTTAGGGTTACGGCACAGGTTATGGTTAGGGTTAGGGTTAGGGTTAGGGTTAGGGTTTTGGAACAGTTTAGGGAGAGGTTTAGCGGTAGGGTTAGGGTTACGGTACAGGTTAGGGTTAGATTAGGGTTACTGTTAGGGTTAGGGTTACGTTACCGGTTATGTTTAGGGTTAGGGTTATGTTTAGGGTTACGGTACAGGTTATGGTGAGGGTTAGAGTTAGGGTTACGGTACAGCTTAGGGTTAGGTTTAGGGTTACGGTACAGGTTAGGTTTAGACTTAGGGTTAGGGTTTCGTTACAGTTTAGGGTTAGGGTTAGGTCTAGGTTTAGGGTTACAGTGAAGGTCAGGTTTAGGGTTAGTGATAGGGTTAAGGTTACGGTACTGTTTAGTTTTAGTGTTAGGGTTAGTTTTACTGTACAGGTAAGTGTTACTGTTAGGGTTAGGCTTAGGCTTAGGGTTAGGGTAAGGTTTGCCGTACAGTTGAGGTTTATGGTTACAGGTAGGTTTAGGGTTAGGTTTACATTACAGGTTAGGGTGAGGTTAAGGATTAGTGTTATGGTACTGTTTAGGGTTATGGTTAGTGTTAGGCTTAGGTTTAGGGTGAGGGTAAGGGTACAGGTGGGGTTTAGGTTTAGGTTTAGGTTTAGGTTTATGGTTAGGGTTATTGTACAGTTTAGGTTTAAGGTTAGGGTTAGGGTTAGGTTTAGGATTAGTGTTATGGTACAGGTTAGGTTTAGGATTAGTGTTAGGATTAGGATTAGGGTTATGTTTGCCAAAGAGGTGAGATAAAGAATTAGGGTTAGGGTACAGGTTAGGTTTAGAGTTAGGGTTAAGTTTAGGGTTAGTGTTACAGTACAGGTTAGGGTTAGGGTTAGGGTAACCGTAAAGGGTAGGGTTAGGATTATGCTTAGGGTTGCGGTACAAGTTAGGGTTAGGGTTAGGGTTAGTGTTAGGGTTAGGGTTATGGTACATGTTAGGGTGAGGTTTAGGGTTAGCGTTAGGGTTAGGTTTACAGTACAGTTGAGGGTTATGTTTAGGGTTAGGGTTAGGGTTAGGTTTACGGTAGTTGTTAGGGTTAGGGTAAGGGTTGGGTTTAGGGTTACAGTTAGGGTAATGGTTCAGGATATGGTTACAGTTAGGGTTAGGGTTGGGGTTAGGGTTACAGTACAGGTTAGTGTCAGTTTTAGGGTTAGGGTTAGGGTTAGAGTTAGGGTTGCGGTACAGGTTAGGGTTAGGTTTAGGGTTATTGTTACCGTACAGGTTAGGGATAGAGTTAGGGTTAGGGTTACTGTACAGTTTAGGTTTAGGATTCGGGTTAGGGTTAGAGTTGATGTACAGGTTAAGGGTAGGGTTAGGGTTAGGGTTTCGATACAGATTAGCATTAGATTTAGGGTTAGGGTTACGGTACAGGTTAGGGTTAGTGTTTTGGTCAGGGTAAGTGTTAGGGTTACGGTACATATTATGGTTAGGTGTAGGGTTAGGGTTGGGTTATGGTACCCCTCAGGTTTAGGGGTAGAGTTAGGGTTAGGGTTACCATACAGGTTAGAGTTAGGGTTAGGGTTAGGGTTAGGGTTAGGGTTACGGTTAGGGTTCCGGTTAGGTTTGGTTAGGGTTAGGGTTAGGGTTAGGGTTAGTGTTTCGGTACAGGTAATGGTTACGATTAGGGTAGGGTTATGGTAGGGTTACGGTTAGTGTTGTGGTACATTGTGATTTAGGGTTTACGGGTAGTGTTGGGGTTAGGGTAAGGGTTACAGTTCAGAGTAAGGTTAGGTTTAGGCTTATGGTTATGGTACGGTTTAGGGTTAGGGTTAGGTTTCGCTTTAGGGTTAGGGTTACCGTACAGATTAGTGTCAGGGTTAGGGTTAGGGTTAGGGTTGCGGTACAGGTTAGGGTGGGTTAGGTTTAGGGTTACCATACAGTTCAGGGTTAGGTTTATTGTTTGGGTTACCGTACAGGTTAGGTTTTGGGTTAGGGTTAGGTTTAGGGTTTCGGTACAGTTTAGGGTTAGGGTTAGGGTTAGGTTTAGTGTTACAGTAGAGGTTAGGTTTAGGGTTAGGGATAGGGTTAGGGTTAGGGTTACGGTACTTGTTAGGTTTAGGGTTAGGTTTAGTGTTACGGTACAGGTAAGTGTTACAGTTTGGTTTAGGGTTAGGTTTAGGGTTGCCGTACAGTTGTGGTTTAGGATTACCTGAAGCATTAGGGTTAGGTTTAGGGTTATGGTCAGGTTAGGGTGAGGGTAAGGATTAGGGTTATGGTACTGTTTAGGGTTATGGTTAGGGCTAGGGTTAGGTGTAGGGTGAGGGTTGCGTTACAGGTTGGGGTTACGTTTAGGGTTATGCTTAGGGTTATTCTACAGTTTAGGTTTAGGGTTAGGGTTAGGGTTAGGGATAGGGTTAGGGTTAGGGTTAGTGTTAGGATAGAGGTTAGGGTTAGGGTTAGTGTTAGGATTTGGATTACGGTTATGTTTGCCATAGAGGTTAGTTTTAGAGTTAGGGATAGGGTACATGTTAGTTTTATGGTAAATATTAGGGTTAAGCTTAGGGTTAGGGTTAGGGTAGAGGTTAGTTTTACGGTAAAGGTTAGGGTTAGGTTTAGGGTTAGGGTTAGGGTTAGGTTTACTGTACAGGGTAGGTTTAGGATTATGTTTAGTGTTACGATACACGTTAGGGTTAGGATTAGGGTTAGAGTTAGGGTTAGGTTTATGGTACAGGTTAGTGTTACGTTTAGGGTTAGCGTTAGGTTTAGGTTTACGGTACAGTATAGGGTTAAGTTTAGGGTTAGGGTTAGGTTTAGGGTTAGGGTTACGGTAGTGGTTATGGGTAGGTTTAGGGTTGGGTTTAGGGTTACGGTTAGGGTAACGGTACAGGTTAGGGTTAGGATTAGTGTTCGGGTTATTGTATAGGATAGCATTAAGGTTAGGGTTAGGTTGGCGGTTATGGTTACAGTACAGGTTAGGGTTAGGTTTAGTGGTAGGGTTAGGGTTACGGTACAACTTATGGTTACGGTTAGGTTTAGGGTTAGGGTTAGTGTATAGGTTGCAGAAGTTTTAGGGTTAGGTTTAGGTTTAGGGTTACGGCACAGGTTGTGGTTAGGGTTATGGTTAGGGTTAGGGTTTTGGGACAGGTTAGGGAGAGGTTTAGCGGTAGGGTTAGGGTTACGGTACAGGATAGGGTTAGATTAGTGTTACTGTTAGGGTTAGGGTTATGTTACTGGTTATCTTTAGGGTTAGGGTTAGGTTAGGGTTTCGGTACATGTTAGGGTTAGGGTTAGGGTTAGGTTAAGGTTACGGTACAGTTTAGGGTTAGGTTTAGGGGTAGGGTTAGGGTTACGTTGCACGTTAGGGTTAAGGTTAGCGTTACTGTTAGGGTTAGGGTAAGGTATATGGCAGAGTGTAGGGTTAGGTTTATGGTTAGATTTAGGGTTATGGTACAATTAGGTTTAGGGTTGGTTTAGGGTTAGGGTTACGGTACAGGTTAGTGTTAGTGTTAGGGTTAGGGTTAGGTTTAGGGTTAGGGCTAAGGTAAGGGTTAGGTTTGCCATAGAGGTTAGGGTTAGGGTTAGGGTTAGGGTACAGGTTAGGTTCATAGTTAGGGTTAGGGTTATGGTTAGGGTTACGGTACAGTTTAGGGTTACGGTTACGGTTAGTGTTTGGGTTATGGTTATGGTTAGGGTTAAGGTTAGGTTGAGGGTAAGTTTTAGGTTTATGGTTAGGGTTAGTGTTACGGTACAGGGTAGGGTTAGGGTTAGTGTTAGGGTTAGGGTTTAGGTTTGCCCTAGAGGTTAGGGTTAGTGTTAGGCTTAGGGGACAGTTTAGGTTTAGAGTTAGGGTTAAGGTGAGGGTTAGGGTTATTGTAAAGGTTAGTACAGGTTAGGGTTAGTGTGAGGGTTAGGGTTACGGTACTGGGTAGGTTTAGGGTTAGGGTTTGGGTACAGTTTAGGGTTCGGGTTAGAGTTAAGGTACAGGTTATGTTTAGGGTTAGGGTTAGTGTTACGGTACAGGAAAGGGTTACGTTTAGGGTTAGAGTTAGGGTTAGGATTAGGATTGCCGTACAGGTGTGGGTTGTTGTTAAGGTAGGGTTAGATTTAGGGTAACGGTACAGCTTAGGGTTAGGTTTAGGGTTACGGTACAGGTTAGGTTTAGAGTTAGTGTTAGGGTTTCGTTACAGTTTAGGGTTAGGGTTAGGTCTAGGTTTAGGGTTACAGTACAGGTTAGGTTTAGGGTTAGTGATAGGGTTAAGGTTACGGTACTGTTTAGTTTTAGGGTTAGGGTTAGTTTTACTGTACAGGTAAGTGTTACTGTTAGGGTTAGGCTTAGGCTTAGGGTTAGGGTAAGGTTTGCCGTACAGTTGTGGTTTAGGGTTATAGGTAGGTTTAGGGTTAGGTTTACATTACAGGTTAGGGTGAGGTTAAGGATTAATGTTACGGTACTGGTTAGGGTTATGGTTAGTGTTAGGTTTAGGTTTAGGGTGAGGGTAACGGTACAGGTTGGGTTTACGTTTAGGTTTAGGTTTATAGTTAGGGTTATTGTAGAGTTTAGGTTTAGGTTAGGGTTAGGGTTAGGTTTACGATTAGTGTTATGGTACAGGTTAGGTTTAGGATTAGTGTTAGGATTAGGATTAGGGTTATGTTTGCCAAAGAGGTTAGATAAAGAGTTAGGGTTAGGGTACAGGTTAGGTTTAGAGTTAGGGTTAAGTTTAGGGTTAGTGTTACAGTACAGGTTAGGGTTAGGGTTAGGGTAACCGTAAAGGGTAGGGTTAGGATTATGCTTAGGGTTACGGTACAAGTTAGGGTTAGGGTTAGGGTTAGTGTTAGGGTTAGGGTTATGGTACATGTTAGGGTGAGTTTTAGGGTTAGCGTTAGGGTTAGGTTTACAGTACAGTTGAGGGTTATGTTTAGGGTTAGCGTTAGGGTTAGGTTTACGGTAGTGGTTAGGGTTAGGGTAAGGGTTGGGTTTAGGGTTACAGTTAGGGTAACGGTTCAGGATAGGGTTACGGTTAGGGTTAGGGTTGGGGTTAGGGTTACAGTACAGGTTAGTGTCAGGTTTAGGGTTAGGGTTAGAGTTAGGGTTGCGGTACAGGTTAGGGTTTGGTGTAGGGTTATTGTTACCGTACAGGTTAGGGATAGAGTTAGGGTTAGGGTTACTGTACAGTTTAGGTTTAGGATTCGGGTTAGGGTTAGAGTTGATGTACAGTTTAAGGGTAGGGTTAGGGTTAGGGTTTCGATACAGCTTAGCATTAGATTTAGGGTTAGGGTTAGGGTTACGGTACAGGTTAGGTTTAGTGTTTTGATCAGGGTAAGTGTTAGGGTTATGGTACATGTTATGGTTAGGTTTAGGGTTAGGGTGAGGGTTATGGTACCGCTCAGGTTTAGGGTTAGAGTTAGGGTTAGGGTTACCATAGATTTTAGAGTTAGGGTTAGGGTTAGGGTTAGGGTTAGGGTTACGGTTAGGTTTCCGGTTAGGTTTGGTTAGGGTTAGGGTTAGGGTTAGGGTTAGTGTTTCGGAACAGGTAATGGTTCCGATTAGGGTAGGGTTATGGTTAGGGTTACGGTTAGGGTTGCGGTACATTGTGATTTAGGGTTTACGGGTAGTGTTGGGGTTAGGGTAAGGGTTACAGTTCAGGGTAAGGTTAGGTTTAGGGTTATGGTTATGGTACGGTTTAGGGTTAGGGTTAGGTTTCTCTTTAGGGTTAGGGTTACCGTACAGATTAGTGTCAGGGTTAGGGTTAGGGTTAGGGTTGCGGTACAGGTTAGGGTGGTTTAGGTTTAGGGTTACCATACAGTTCAGGGTTAGGTTTATTGTTTGGGTTACCGTACAGGTTAGGTTTTGGGTTAGGGTTAGGGTTAGGGTATCGGTACAGTTTAGGGTTAGGGTTAGGGTTAGGTTTAGTTTTACAGTAGAGTTTAGGTTTAGGGTTAGGGATAGGGTTAGGGTTAGGGTTACGGTACTTGTTAGGTTTAGGGTTAGGTTTAGTGTTACGGTACAGGTAAGTGTTACAGTTTGGTTTAGGGTTAGGTTTAGGGTTGCCGTACAGTTGTGGTTTAGGATTACCTGAAGGTTTAGGGTTAGGTTTAGGGTTATGGTCAGGTTAGGGTGAGTGTAAGGATTAGGGTTATGGTACTGTTTAGGGTTATGGTTAGGGTTAGGGTTAGGTGTAGGGTGAGGGTTGCGGTACAGGTTGGGGTTACGTTTAGGGTTAGGGTTAGGGTTATTCTACAGTTTAGGTTTAGGGTTAGGTTTAGGGTTAGGATAGGGTTAGGGTTAGGGTTAGTTTTAGGATAGAGGTTAGGGTTAGGGTTAGTGTTAGGATTTGGATTACGGTTATGTTTGCCATAGAGGTTAGATTTAGAGTTAGAGATAGGGTATATGTTAGTTTTATGGTAAATATTAGGGTTAAGTTTAGGGTTAGGGTTAGGGTAGAGGTTAGTTTTACGGTAAAGGTTAGGGTTAGGTTTAGGGTTAGGGTTAGGGTTAGGTTTACTGTACAGGGTAGGTTTAGGATTATGTTTAGTGTTATGATACACGTTAGGGTTAGGATTAGGGTTAGAGTTAGGGTTAGGGTTACGGTACAGGTTAGTGTTACGTTTAGGGTTAGCGTTAGGTTTAGGTTTACGGTACAGTATAGGGTTAAGTTTAGGGTTAGGGTTAGGTTTAGGGTTAGGGTTACGGTAGTGGTTATGGGTAGGTTTAGGGTTGGGTTTAAGGTTACGGTTAGGGTAACGGTACAGGTTAGGGTTAGGATTAGTGTTAGGGTTATTGTATAGGATAGCATTAAGGTTAGGGTTAGGTTTGCGGTTAGGGTTACAGTACAGGTTAGGGTTAGGTTTAGTGGTAGGGTTAGGTTTACGGTACAACTTATGGTTACGGTTAGGTTGAGGGTTAGGGTTAGTGTATAGGTTGCAGAAGTTTTAGGGTTAGGGTTAGGTTTAGGGTTACGGCACAGGTTATAGTTAGGGTTAGGGTTATGGTTAGGGTTAGGGTTTTGGAACAGGTTAGGGAGAGGTTTAGCGGTAGGGTTAGGGTTACGGTACAGGTTAGGGTTAAATTAGGGTTACTGTTAGGGTTAGGGTTACGTTACGGGATATGTTTAGGGTTAGGGTTAGGTTTAGGTTTACGGTACAGGTTAGGGTTAGGTTTAGGGTTAGGTTAGGGTTACGGTACAGTTTAGGGTTAGGTTTAGGGGTAGGGTTAGGGTTACGGTACAGGTAAGGGTTAAGGTTAGGGTTACTGTTAGGGTTAGGGTAAGGGATATGGCAGAGTGTAGGGTTAGGTTTATGGTTAGTTTTAGGGTTACGGTACAATTAGGTTTAGGGTTGGCGTTAGGGTTAGGGTTACGGTACAGGTTAGTGTTAGTGTTAGGGTTAGGGTTAGGTTTAGGGTTAGGGCTAAGGTAAGGGTTAGGTTTGCCATAGAGGTTAGGGGGTTAGGGTTAGGGTACAGGTTAGGTTCATAGTTAGGGTTAGGGTTATGGTTAGGGTTACGGTACAGTTTAGGGTTACGGTTACGGTTAGGGTTTGGGTTATGGTTTTGGTTAGGGTTAAGGTTAGGTTGAGGGTAAGTTTTAGGTTTATGGTTAGGGTTAGTGTTACGGTACATGGTAGGGTTAGGGTTAGTGTTAGGGTTAGGGTTAGGTTTGCCCTAGAGTTTAGGGTTAGTGTTAGGCTTAGGGGACAGTTTAGGTTTAGAGTTAGGGTTAAGGTGAGGGTTAGGGTTATTGTACAGGTTAGGGTTATTGTGAGGGTTAGGGTTACGGTACTGGGTAGGTTTAGGGTTAGGGTTAGGGTACAGTTTAGGGTTCGGGTTAGAGTTAAGGTACAGGTTATGTTTAGGGTTAGGGTTAGTGTTACGGTACAGGAAAGGGTTACGTTTAGGGTTAGAGTTAGGGTTAGGATTAGGGTTGCCGTACAGGTGTGGGTTGTTGTTACAGGTAGGGTTAGGGTTAGGGTTACGGTACAGGTTATGGTGAGGGTTAGAGTTAGGGTTACGGTACAGCTTAGGGTTAGGTTTAGGGTTACGGTACAGGTTAGGTTTAGAGTTAGGGTTAGGGTTTCGTTACAGTTTAGGGTTAGGGTTAGGTCTAGGTTTAGGGTTACAGTACAGGTTAGGTTTAGGGTTAGTGATAGGGTTAAGGTTACGGTACTGTTTAGTTTTAGGGTTAGGGTTAGTTTTACTGTACAGGTAAGTGTTACTGTTAGGGTTAGGCTTAGGCTTAGGGTTAGGGTAAGGTTTGCCGTACAGTTGTGGCTTAGGGTTACAGGTAGGTTTAGGGTTAGGTTTACATTACAGGTTAGGGTGAGGTTAAGGATTAGTGTTACGGTACTGTTTAGGGTTATGTTAGTGTTAGGTTTAGGTTTAGGGTGAGGGTAACGGTACAGGTTGGGTTTACGTTTAGGTTTAGGTTTAGGTTTATGGTTAAGGTTATTGTACAGTTTAGGTTTAGGTTAGGTTAGGGTTAGGTTTAGGATTAGTGTTATGGTACAGGTTAGGTTTAGGATTAGTGTTAGGATTAGGATTAGGGTTATGTTTGCCAAAGAGGTTAGATAAAGAGTTAGGGTTAGGGTACAGGTTAGGTTTAGAGTTAGGGTTAAGTTTAGGGTTAGTGTTACAGTACAGGTTAGGGTTAGGGTTAGGGTAACCGTAAAGGGTAGGGTTAGGATTATGCTTAGGGTTACGGTACAAGTTAGGGTTAGGGTTAGGGTTAGTGTTAGGGTTAGGGTTATGGTACATGTTAAGCTGAGGTTTAGGGTTAGCGTTAGGGTTAGGTTTACAGTACAGTTGAGGGTTATGTTTAGGGTTAGGGTTAGGGTTAGGTTTACGGTAGTGGTTAGGGTTAGGGTAAGGGTTGGGTTTAGGGTTACAGTTAGGGTAACGGTTCAGGATAGGGTTACGGTTAGGGTTAGGGTTGGGGTTAGGGTTACAGTACAGGTTAGTGTCAGGTTTAGGGTTAGGGTTAGAGTTAGGGTTGCGGTACAGGTTAGGGTTAGGTTTAGGGTTATTGTTACCGTACAGGTTAGGGATAGAGTTAGGGTTAGGGTTACTGTACAGTTTAGGTTTAGGATTCGGGTTAGGGTTAGAGTTGATGTACAGGTTAAGGTTAGGGTTAGGGTTAGCGTTTCGATACAGCTTAGCATTAGATTTAGGGTTAGGGTTAGGGTTACGGTACAGGTTAGGGTTAGTGTTTTGGTCAGGGTAAGTGTTAGGGTTACGGTACATGTTATGGTTAGGTTTAGGGTTAGGGTTAGGGTTACGGTACTGCTCAGGTTTAGGGTTAGAGTTAGGGTTAGGGTTACAATACAGGTTAGAGTTAGGGTTAGGGTTAGGGTTAGGGTTACGGTTAGGGTTCCGGTTAGGTTTGTTTAGGGTTAGGGTTAGGGTTAGGGTTAGTGTTAAGGTTCCGGTACAGGTTAGGTTTAGGATTAGGTTTAGTGTTTCGGTACAGGTAAGGGTTACGATTAGGGTAGGGTTATGGTTAGGGTTACGGTTAGGGTTGCGGTACATTGTGATTTAGGGTTTACGGGTAGTGTTGGGGTTAGGGTAAGGGTTACAGTTCAGGGTAAGGTTAGGTTTAGGGTTATGGTTATGGTACGGTTTAGGGTTAGGGTTAGGTTTCGCTTTAGGGTTAGGGTTACCGTACAGATTAGTGTCAGGGTTAGGGTTAGGGTTAGGGTTGCGGTACAGGTTAGGGTGGGTTAGGTTTAGGGTTACCATACAGTTCAGGGTTAGGTTTATTGTTTGGGTTACCGTACAGGTTAGGTTTTGGGTTAGGTTAGGGTTAGGGTTTCGGTACAGTTTAGGGTTAGGGTTAGGGTTAGGTTTAGTGTTACAGTAGAGGTTAGGTTTAGGGTTAGGGATAGGGTTAGGGTTAGGGTTACGGTACTTGTTAGGTTTAGGGTTAGGTTTAGTGTTACGGTACAGGTAAGTGTTACAGTTTGGTTTAGGGTTAGGTTTAGGGTTGCCGTAGAGTTGTCGTTTAGGATTACCCTGAAGGGTTAGGGTTAGGTTTAGGGTTATGGTCAGGTTAGGGTGAGGGTAAGGATTAGGGTTATGGTACTGTTTAGGGTTATGGTTAGGGTTAGGGTTAGGTGTAGGGTGAGGGTTGCGGTACAGGTTGGGGTTACGTTTAGGGTTAGGGTTAGGGTTATTCTACAGTTTAGGTTTAGGGTTAGGGTTAGGGTTAGGGATAGGGTTAGGGTTAGGGTTAGTGTTAGGATAGAGGTTAGGGTTAGGGTTAGTGTTAGGATTTGGATTACGGTTATGTTTGCCATAGAGGTTAGATTTAGAGTTAGGGATAGGGTACATGTTAGTTTTATGGTAAATATTAGGGTTAAGTTTAGGGTTAGGGTTAGGGTAGAGGTTAGTTTTACGGTAAAGGTTAGGGTTAGGTTTAGGGTTAGGGTTAGGGTTAGGTTTACTGTACAGGGTAGGTTTAGGATTATGTTTAGTGTTACGATACACGTTAGGGTTAGGATTAGGGTTAGAGTTAGGGTTAGGGTTACGGTACAGGTTAGTGTTACGTTTAGGGTTAGCGTTAGGTTTAGGTTTACGGTACAGTATAGGGTTAAGTTTAGGGTTAGGGTTAGGTTTAGGGTTAGGGTTACGGTAGTGGTTATGGGTAGGTTTAGGGTTGGGTTTAGGGTTACGGTTAGGGTAACGGTACAGGTTAGGGTTAGGATTAGTGTTAGGGTTATTGTATAGGATAGCATTAAGGTTAGGGTTAGGTTTGCGGTTAGGGTTACAGTACAGGTTAGGGTTAGGTTTAGTGGTAGGGTTAGGGTTACGGTACAACTTATGGTTACGGTTAGGTTTAGGGTTAGGGTTAGTGTATAGGTTGCAGAAGTTTTAGGGTTAGGGTTAGGTTTAGGGTTACGGCATAGGATATGGTTAGGGTTAGGGTTAGGGTTAGGGTTTGGAACAGGTTAGGGAGAGGTTTAGCGGTAGGGTTAGGGTTACGGTACAGGTTAGGGTTAGATTAGGGTTACTGTTAGGGTTAGGGTTACGTTACCGGTTATGTTTAGGGTTAGGGTTAGGTTTAGGGTTACGGTACAGGTTAGGGTTAGTTTTAGGGTTAGGTTAGGGTTACGGTACAGTTTAGAGTTAGGTTTAGGGGTAGGGTTAGGGTTACGGTACAGGTTAGGGTTAAGGTTAGGGTTACTGTTAGGGTTAGGGTAAGGGATATGGCAGAGTGTAGGGTTAGGTTTATGGTTAGTTTTAGGGTTACGGTACAATTAGGTTTAGGGTTGGCGTTAGGGTTAGGGTTACGGTACAGGTTAGTGTTAGTGTTAGGGTTAGGGTTAGGGTTAGGTTTACGGTTAGGGCTAAGGTAAGGGTTAGGTTTGCCATAGAGGTTAGGGTTAGGGTTAGGGTTAGGGTACAGGTTAGGTTCATATTTAGGGTTCGGCTTAGGGTAAGCGTTACGGTACAGTTTAGGGTTACGGTTACGGTTAGGGTTTGGGTTATGGTTATGGTTAGGGTTAAGGTAGGTTTAGGGTAAGTTTTAGGTTTATGGTTAGGGTTAGTGTTACGGTACACGGTAGGGTTAGGGTTAGTGTTTGGGTTAGGGTTAGGTTGTCCTAGAGGTTAGGGTTAGTGTTAGGCTTAGGGGACAGTTTAGGTTTAGAGTTAGGGTTAAGGTGAGGGTTAGGGTTATTGTACAGGTTAGGGTTGGTGTGAGGGTTAGGGTTACGGTACTGGGTAGGTTTAGGGTTAGGGTTAGGGTACAGGTTAGGGTTCGGGTTAGAGTTAAAGTACAGGTTATGTTTAGGGTTAGGGTTAGTGTTACGGTACAGGAAAGGGTTACGTTAGGGTTAGAGTTAGGGTTAGGATTAGGGTTGCCGTACAGGTGTGGGTTGTTGTTACAGGTAGGGTTAGGGTTAGGGTTACGGTACAGGTTATGTTGAGGGTTAGAGTTAGGGTTACGGTACAGCTTAGGGTTAGGTTTAGGGTTACGGTACAGGTTAGGTTTAGAGTTAGGGTTAGAGTTTCGTTACAGTTTAGGGTTAGGCTTAGGTCTAGGTTTAGGGTTACAGTACAGGTTAGGTTTAGGGTTAGTGATAGGGTTAAGGATACGGTACTGTTTAGTTTTAGGGTTAGGGTTAGTTTTACTGTACAGGTAAGTGTTACTGTTAGGGTTAGGCTTAGGCTTAGGGTTAGGGTAAGGTTTACCGTACAGTTGTGGCTTAGGGTTACAGGTAGGTTTAGGGTTAGGTTTACATTACAGGTTAGGGTGAGGTTAAGGATTAGTGTTACGGTACTGGTTAGGGTTATGTTTAGTGTTAGGTTTAGGTTTAGGGTGAGGGTAACGGTACAGGTTGGGTTTACGTTTAGGTTTAGGTTTAGGTTTATGGTTAGGGTTATTGTACAGTTTAGGTGTAGGTTAGGTTAGGGTTAGGTTTAGGATTAGTGTTATGGTACAGGTTAGGTTTAGGATTAATGTTAGGATTAGGATTAGGGTTATGTTTGCCAAAGAGGTTAGATAAAGAGTTAGGGTTAGGGTACAGGTTAGGTTTAGAGTTAGGGTTAAGTTTAGGGTTAGTGTTACAGTACAGGTTAGGGTTAGGGTTAGGGTAACCGTAAAGGGTAGGGTTAGGATTATGCTTAGGGTTACGGTACAAGTTAGGGTTAGGGTTAGGGTTAGTGTTAGGGTTAGGGTTATGGTACATGTTAAGCTGAGGTTTAGGGTTAGCGTTAGGGTTAGGTTTACAGTACAGTTGAGGGTTATGTTTAGGGTTAGGGTTAGGGTTAGGTTTACGGTAGTGGTTAGGGTTAGGGTAAGGGTTGGGTTTAGGGTTACAGTTAGGGTAACGGTTCAGGATAGGGTTATGGTTAGGGTTAGGGTTGGGGTTAGGGTTACAGTACAGGTTAGTGTCAGGTTTACGGTTAGGGTTAGAGTTAGGGTTGCGGTACAGATTAGGGTTAGGTTTAGGGTTATTGTTACTGTACAGGTTAGGGATAGAGTTAGGGTTAGGGTTACTGTACAGTTTAGGTTTAGGATTCGGGTTAGGGTTAGAGTTGATGTACAGGTTAAGGTTAGGGTTAGGGTTAGCGTTTCGATACAGCTTAGCATTAGATTTAGGGTTAGGGTTAGGGTTACGGTACAGGTTAGGGTTAGTGTTTTGGTCAGGGTAAGTATTAGGGTTACGGTACATGTTATGGTTAGGTTTAGGGTTAGGGTTAGGGTTACGGTACTGCTCAGGTTTAGGGTTAGAGTTAGGGTTAGGGTTACAATACAGGTTAGAGTTAGGGTTAGGGTTAGGGTTAGGGTTACGGTTAGGGTTCCGGTTAGGTTTGTTTAGGGTTAGGGTTAGGGTTAGGGTTAGTGTTAAGGTTACGGTACAGGTTAGGTTTAGGATTAGGTTTAGTGTTACGGTACAGGTAAGTGTTACAGTTTGGTTTAGGGTTAGGTTTAGGATTGCCGTACAGTTGTGGTTTAGGATTACCTGAAGGGTTAGGGTTAGGTTTAGGGTTATGGTCTGGTTAGGGTGAGGGTAAGGATTAGGGTTATGGTACTGTTTAGGGTTATGGTTAGGGTTAGGGTTAGGTGTAGGGTGATGGTTGCGGGACAGGTTGGGGTTACCTTTAGGGTTAGGGTTAGGGTTACTCTACAGTTTAGGTTTAGGATTAGGGTTAGGGTTAGGGTTAGTGTTAGGGTTAGTGTTAGGATAGAGGTTAGGGTTAGGGTTAGTGTTAGGATTTGGATTACGGTTATGTTTGCCATAGAGGTTAGATTTAGAGTTAGGGATAGGGTACATGTTAGTTTTATGGTAAATATTAGGGTTAAGTTTAGGGTTAGGGTTAGGGTAGAGGTTAGTTTTACGGTAAAGGTTAGGGTTAGTTTTAGGGTAGGGTTAGGGTTAGGTTTACTGTACAGGGTAGGTTTAGGATTATGTTTAGTGTTACGATACACGTTAGGGTTAGGATTAGGGTTAGAGTTAGGGTTAGGGTTACGGTACAGGTTAGTGTTACGTTTAGGGTTAGCGTTAGGTTTAGGTTTACGGTACAGTATAGGGTTAAGTTTAGGGTTAGGGTTAGGTTTAGGGTTAGGGTTATGGTAGTGGTTATGGGTAGGTTTAGGGTTGGGTTTAGGGTTACGGTTAGGGGAACGGTACAGGTTAGGGTTAGGATTAGTGTTAGGGTTATTGTATAGGATAGCATTAAGGTTAGGGTTAGGTTTGCGGTTAGGGTTACAGTACAGGTTAGGGTTAGGTTTAGTGGTAGGGTTAGGGTTACGGTACAACTTATGGTTACGGTTAGGTTTAGGGTTAGGGTTAGTGTATAGGTTGCAGAAGTTTTAGGGTTAGGGTTAGGTTTAGGGTTACAGCACAGGTTATGGTTAGGGTTAGGGTTAGGGTTAGGGTTAGGGTTTTGGCACAGGTTAGGGAGAGGTTTAGCGGTAGGGTTAGGGTTACGGTACAGGTTAGGGTTAGATTAGGGTTACTGTCAGGGTTAGGGTTACGTTACCGGTTATGTTTAGGGTTAGGGTTAGGTATAGGGTTACGGTACAGGTTAGGGTTAGGGTTAGGGTTAGGTTAGGGTTACGGTACAGTTTAGGTTTAGGTTTAGGGGTAGGGTTAGGGTTACGGTACAGGTTAGGGTTAAGGTTAGGGTTACTGTTAGTGTTAGGGTAAGGGATATGGCAGAGTGTAGGGTTAGGTTTATGGTTAGTTTTAGTGTTATGGTACAATTAGTTTTAGGGTTGGTGTTAGGGTTAGGGTTACGGTACAGGTTAGTGTTAGTGTTAGGGTTAGGGTTAGGGTTAGGTTTAGGGTTAGGGCTAAGGTAAGGGTTAGGTTTGCCATAGAGGTTAGGGTTAGGGTTAGGGTTAGGGTACAGGTTAGGTTCATAGTTAGGGTTAGGGTTACGGTACAGTTAAGGGTTACGGTTACGGTTAGGGTTTGGGTTATGGTTATGGTTAGGGTTAAGGTTAGGTTGAGGGTAAGTTTTAGGTTTAAGGTTAGGGTTAGTGTTACCGTACAGGGTAGGGTTAGGATTAGTGTTAGGGTTAGGGTTAGGTTTGCCCTAGAGTTTAGGGTTAGTGTTAGGCTTAGGGGACAGTTTAGGTTTAGAGTTAGGGTTAAGGTGAGGGTTAGGGTTATTGTACAGGTTAGGGTTAGTGTGAGGGTTAGGGTTACGGTACTGGGTAGGTTTAGGGTTAGGGTTAGTGTATAGTTTAGGGTTCGGGTTAGAGTTAAGGTACAGGTTATGTTTAGGGTTAGGGTTAGTGTTACGGTACAGGAAAGGGTTCCGTTTAGGGTTAGAGTTAGGGTTAGGATTAGGGTTGCCGTACAGGTGTGGGTTGGTGTTACAGGTAGGGTTACGGTTAGGGTTACGGTACAGGTTATGGTGAGGGTTAGAGTTAGGATTACGGTACAGCTTAGGGTTAGGTTTAGGGTTACGGTACAGGTTAGGTTTAGAGTTAGGGTTAGGGTTTCGTTACAGTTTAGGTTTAGGGTTAGATCTAGGTTTAGAGTTACAGTACAGGTTAGGTTTAGGGTTAGTGATAGGGTTAAGGTTACGGTACTGTTTAGTTTTAGGGTTAGGGTTAGTTTTACTGTACAGGTAAGTGTTACTGTTAGGGTTAGGCTTAGGCTTAGGGTTAGGGTAAGGTTTGCCGTACAGTTGTGGTTTAATGTTACAGGTAGGTTTAGGGTTAGGTTTACATTACAGGTTAGGGTGAGGTTAAGGATTAGTGTTACGGTACTGTTTAGGGTTATGGTTAGTGTTAGGTTTAGGTTTAGGGTGAGGGTAACCGTACAGGTTGGGTTTACGTTTAGGTTTAGGTTTAGGTTTATGGTTAGGGTTATTGTACTGTTTAGGTTTAGGGTTAGGGTTAGGGTTAGGTTTAGGATTAGTGTTATGGTACAGGTTAGGTTTAGGATTAGTGTTAGGATTAGGATTAGGGTTATGTTTGCCAAAGAGGTGAGATAAAGAGTTAGGGTTAGGGTACAGGTTAGGTTTAGAGTTAGGGTTAAGTTTAGGGTTAGTGTTACAGTACAGGTTAGGGTTAGGGTTAGGGTAACCGTAAAGGGTAGGGTTAGGATTATGCTTAGGGTTACGGTACAAGTTAGGGTTAGGGTTAGGGTTAGTGTTAAGGTTAGGGATATGGTAAATGTTAGGGTGAGGTTTAGGGTTAGCGTTAGGGTTAGGTTTACAGTACAGTTGAGGGTTATGTTTAGGGTTAGGGTTAGGGTTAGGTTTACAGTAGTGGTTAGGGTTAGGGTAAGGGTTGGGTTTAGGGTTACAGTTAGGGTAACGGTTCACGATAGGGTTACGGTTAGGGTTAGGGTTGGGGTTAGGGTTACAGTACAGGTTAGTGTCAGGTTTAGGGTTAGGGTTAGAGTTAGGGTTGCGGTACAGGTTAGGGTTAGGTTTAGGGTTATTGTTACCGTACAGGTTAGGGATAGAGTTAGGGTTAGGGTTACTGTACAGTTTAGGTTTAGGATTCGGGTTAGGGTTAGAGTTGATGTACAGGTTAAGGGTAGGGTTAGGGTTAGGGTTTCGATACAGCTTAGCATTAGATTTAGGGTTAGGGTTAGGGTTACGGTACAGGTTAGGGTTAGTGTTTTGGTCAGGGTAAGTGTTAGGGTTACGGTACATGTTATGGTTAGGTTTAGGGTTAGGGTTAGGGTTATGGTACCGCTCAGGTTTAGGGTTAGAGTTAGGGTTAGGGTTACCATACAGGTTAGAGTTAGAGTTAGGGTTAGGGATAGGGTTAGGGTTACGGTTAGGGTTCCGATTAGGTTTGGTTAGGGTTAGGGTTAGGGTTAGGGTTAGGGTTAGGGTTGGGGTTAGTGTTAAGGTTACGGTACAGGTTAGGTTTAGGATTAGGTTTAGTGTTTCGGTACAGGTAAGGGTTACGATTAGGGTAGGGTTATGGTTAGGGTTACGGTTAGGGTTGCGGTACATTGTGATTTAGGGTTTACGGGTAGTGTTGGGGTTAGGGTAAGGGTTACAGTTCAGGGTAAGGTTAGGTTTAGGGTTATGGTTATGGTACGGTTTAGGGTTAGGGTTAGGTTTCTCTTTAGGGTTAGGGTTACCGTACAGATTAGTGTCAGGGTTAGGGTTAGGGTTAGGGTTGCGGTACAGGTTAGGGTGGTTTAGGTTTAGGGTTAACATACAGTTCAGGGTTAGGTTTATTGTTTGGGTTACCGTACAGGTTAGGTTTTGGGTTATGGTTAGGGTTAGGGTTTCGGTACAGTTTAGGGTTAGGGTTAGGGTTAGGTTTAGTGTTACAGTAGAGGTTAGGTTTAGGGTTAGGGATAGGGTTAGGGTTAGGGTTACGGTACTTGTTAGGTTTAGGGTTAGGTTTAGTGTTACGGTACAGGTAAGTGTTACAGTTTGGTTTAGGGTTAGGTTTAGGGTTGCCGTACAGTTGTGGTTTAGGATTACCTGAAGGGTTAGTGTTAGGTTTAGGGTTACGGTCAGGTTAGGGTGAGGGTAAGGATTAGGGTTATGTTACTGTTTAGGGTTATGTTTAGGGTTAGGGTTAGGTGTAGGGTGAGGGTTACGGTACAGGTTTGGGTTACGTTTAGGGTTAGGGTTAGGGTTATTCTACAGTTTAGGTTTAGGGTTAGGGTTAGGGTTAGGGATAGGGTTAGGGTTAGGGTTAGGGTTAGTGTTAGGATTTGGATTACGGTTATGTTTGCCGTAGAGGTTAGATTTAGAGTTAGGGATAGGGTACATGTTAGTTTTATGGTAAATATTAGGGTTAGGTTTAGGGTTAGGGTTAGGGTAAAGGTTAGTTTTACGGTAAAGGTTAGGGTTAGGTTTAGGTTTATGGTTAGGGTTAAGTTTACTGTACAGGGTAGTTTTAGGATTATGTTTAGTGTTACGATACACGTTAGGGTTAGGATTAGGGTTAGAGTTAGGGTTAGGGTTACGGTACAGGTTAGTGTTACGTTTAGGGTTAGCGTTAGGTTTAGGTTTACGGTACAGTATAGGGTTAAGTTTAGGGTTAGGGTTAGGTTTAGGGTTAGGGTTACGGTAGTGGTTATGGGTAGGTTTAGGGTTGGGTTTAGGGTTACGGTTAGGGTAACGGTACAGGTTAGGGTTAGGATTATTGTTAGGGTTATTGTATAGGATAGCATTAAGGTTAGGGTTAGGTTTGCGGTTAGGGTTACAGTACAGGTTAGGGTTAGGTTTAGTGGTAGGGTTAGGGTTACGGTACAACTTATGGTTACGGTTAGGTTTAGGGTTAGGGTTAGTGTATAGGTTGCAGAAGTTTTAGGGTTAGGGTTAGGTTTAGGGTTACGGCACAGGTTATGGTTAGGGTTAGGGTTAGGGTTAGGGTTTTGGAACAGGTTAGGGAGAGGTTTAGCGGTAGGGTTAGGGTTACGGTACAGGTTAGGGTTAGATTAGGGTTACTGTTAGGGTTAGGGTTACGTTACCGGTTATGTTTAGGGTTAGGGTTAGGTTTAGGGTTACGGCACAGGTTATGGTTAGGGTTAGGGTTAGGGTTAGGGTTAGGGTTAGGGTTTTGGAACAGGTTAGGGAGAGGTTTAGCGGTAGGGTTAGGGTTACGGTACATTTTAGGGTTAAGGTTATTGTTACTGTTAGGATTAGGGTAAGGGATATGGCAGAGTGTAGGGTTAGGTTTATGGTTAGTTTTAGGGTTACGGTACAATTAGGTTTAGGGTTGGTGTTAGGGTTAGGATTATGGTACAGTTTAGGGTTAGTGTTAGGGTTAGGGTTATGGTTAGGTTTAGGGTTAGGGCTAAGGTAAGGGTTAGGTTTGCCATAGAGGTTAGGGTTAGGGTTTAGTTAGGTACAGGTTAGGTTCATAGTTAGGGTTAGGGTTAGGGTTAGTGTTACAGTACAGGTTAGGGTTAGGGTTAGGGTAACCATAAAGTGTAGGGTTAGGATTATGCTTAGGGTTACGGTACAAGTTAGGGTTAGGGTTAGGGTTAGTGTTAGGGTTAGGGTTATGGTAGATGTTAGGGTGAGGTTTAGGGTTAGCGTTAGGGTTAGGTTTACAGTACAGTTGAGGGTTATGTTTAGGGTTAGGGTTAGGGTTAGGTTTACGGTAGTGGTTAGGGTTAGGGTAAGGGTTCGGTTTAGGGTTACAGTTAGGGTAACGGTTCAGGATAGGGTTACGGTTAGGGTTAGGGTTAGGGTTTGGGTTACAGTACAGGTTAGGGTTAGTTTTAGGGGTAGGATTATGGTTATGGTACAGGTTATGGTTAAGGTTAGGGTTACTGTTAGGGTTAGGGTTGCGGTAGAGGCTATGGTTAGGTTTAGGGTTAGTGTTAGAGTTAGGGTTACGGTAGAGTTTAGGGTTAAGTTTAGGGTTAGGGTTAGGGTTAAAGTTATGGTAGTGGTTAGGGTTACGGTTAGGGTTGGGTTTAGTGTTACGGTTAGGGTAATGGTACCGGTTAGGGTTACAGTTAGGGTTAGGGGTAAGCGTACGGTATAGGATAGCATTAAGTTTAGGGGTAGGGTTAGGTTTAGGTTTACGGTACAGGTTAGGGTTAGGGTTAGGGTTACTGTTAGTGTTAGGGTTAGGGTTACGGTACCGGATAGTTTTACTGTTAGGGTTAGGGTTAGGTTTACAGTACATGTTATGGTTAGTGTTAGGGTTAGGGTTACGGTATTGGTTAGGGATAGGTTTAGGGGTAGTTTTAGGGTTACGGTACAGGTTAGGAATAAGGTTAGGGTTACCTTTAGGGTTATGGTTAGGGTTACGGTACCAGTTAGGTTTAAGTTTAGGGTTAGGTTTAGGGTTACGGTACCAGTTAGGGTTAGGGTTAGGGTTACGGTACAGGTTAGGGTTAGGTTTAGGGGTGGGGTTTGAGTTATGGTACAGTTTAGTGTTAAGTTTAGGGTTAGGGTTATGTTTAGGGTTATGGAAGTTGTTAGGGTTAAGGTTAGAGTTGGGTTTAGGGTTACGTTAGGGGGATGGTACAGGTAGGGGTTACGGTTAGGGTTAGGGTTTGGTTTATGGTATAGGATAGCATTAAGGTTAGGGTTAGGTTTAGGGATGGGGTACGGTACAGGTTAGAGTTAAGGTTAGAGTTACTGGTAGTGTTAGGTGTAGGGTTACGGTACTGGTTAGGTTTAGGGTTAGGGTTAGGATTAGGGTTATGGTACAGGTTATGGTTAGGGTTAGGTTTAGGGTTACGGTAGAGGTTAGGGTTAGAGTTAGGGTTGGGTTTAGGAATATTGTTAGGGTAACGGTAAAGTTTAGGGTTATGGTTAGGGTTAGGGTTAGGCTTACGGTATAGGATAGCATTAAGGTTAGGGGTAGGGTTAGTTTTAAGGTTACTGGGCAGGTTAGGGTTAAGGTTAGGGTTATGGTACAGGTTAGGGTTAGGTTTAGGGGTAGGGTTAGGGTTACAGTACAGGTTAGGGTTAAGGTTAGGGTTACTGTTAGGGTTAGGGTTACGGTACCGTTTATGTTGACGGTTAGGGTTAGGGTTACGGTACAGGTCATGGTTAGGGTTATGATTAGGGTTAAGGTACAGGTTAGGGTTAGGTTTAGGTGTAGGGTTAGGGTTACGGTACACGTTAGGGTTAAGGTTAGGGTTACTGTTAGGGTTAGGTTTAGTGTTACGGTACTGGTTAGGTTTATTGTTAGGGTTACGGTTAGGCTTACGGTACAGGTGATGGTTAGGTTTAGGGTTAGGGTTAGGGTTACGGCACAGGTTAGGGTTAGGGTTAGTTTATGGTTACCGTTGAGTTTAGTGATAAGTTTAGGTTTAGGGTTAGGGTTAGGGTTATGATACAAGTTATGGTTATGGTTAGATTTAGGGTTAGGGTTACGGTATAGCATAGCATTAGGTTTAGGGTTAGGGTTTGGGTTAGGTTTACGGTACTGGTTAGGGTTAGGTTAGGGTTTAGGGTTAGGGTTACGCTACAGGTTAGGGTTAGGTTTAGGGTTAAGTTTAGGGTTATGGTACAGGTTAGGTTTAAGGTTAGGGTTAGGGTTAGTGTTACGGTGCAGGTTAGGTTTAGGGTTAGGGTTAGGGTTAGGGTTACCATACAGTTTAGTTTTAGGGTTATGGTTAGGGTTAGGCATATGGTTATGGTACCGGTTATGGTTAGGCTTAGAGTTAGGGTTAGGTTTACGGTACAGGTTAGGGTTTGGGCTAGGATTACGGTACAGGTTAGTGTTAAGGTGGTTAGGGATAGGGTTACAGAACAAGTTAGGGTTTCGGTTAGGTTTAGGGTTAGGGTTACGGTATATGTTAGTGTTAGGGTTAGTGTTAGGGTTAGGTTTAGAGTTACGGTACAGTTTAGGGTAGGGGTAGGGTTAGGGTTAGCGTTAGGTTTACGGTACAGGGTAGGGTTATGGTAAGGGTTAGCGTAGGGTTAGTGTTAGGGTTACGATAGAAGTTAGGGTTAGGTTTAGTGTTAGTGTTAGGGTTACGGTACAGGTTAGGCTTAGGGTTAGGGTTAGGTTTTCGGTTCAGGTTAGGGTTAGTGTTAGGGTTATTACGGTACAGGTTAGGGTTAGGTTTAGGTTTGGAATTAAGGTACAGGTTAGGTTTAGTGTTAGGGTTGGTGTTACGGTACAGGTAAGGGTTACGGTTAGGTTTAGCATTAGGGTTATGATTAGGGTTGCCATACAGCTGTGGGTTAGGTTTACGGGTTAGGTTTATGGTTAAGGTTATGGTAGAGGTTAGGGTTAGGTTTAGGGTTAGGGTTAGTGTTATGGTACGGGTTTGGACTAGGGTTAGGTTTAGGGTTACAGTACATGCTGGGTTAGGGTTAGGGTTTCGGTAGAGTTTCGGGTTACGGTTAGGGTTAGTTTTAGGATTATGGTACATGTTAGGGTTAGGGTTAGTGTTACAGTACAGGTAAGTTTTATGGTTTTGGTTAGGGTTAGGGTTAGGGTTAGGGTTAGGGTTAGGGTTGCCGTACAGGTGTGGTTAGGGTTACAGGTAGGTTTAGGGTTAGGGTTAGGGTTAAAGTACAGGTTAGGATGAGGGTAAGTGTTATGGTTACGGTACAGGTTAGGGTTAGGTTTAGTATTCGGTTTAAGGTTAGGTTTAGGTTTAGGGTGAGGGTAACGGTACAGGTTGGGTTGAAGTTTAGGGTTAGGGTTAGGGATACGGTTAGGGTTAGGGTTAGGTTTAGGTTTACGGTACAGGTTAGGGTTAGGGTTAGGTTTACGGTACAGGGTAGGGTTAGGATTATGCTTAGGGTTACGGTACAAGTTAGGTTTAGGGTTAGGGTTAGTGTTATGGTACAGGTTAGGGTTAAGGTTAGGGTTACTGTTAGTGTTAGGCTTACAGTAGAGGATATGGTTAGGTTTAGGTTTAGCGTTAGGTTTAGGGTTACGGTAGAGTTTAGGGTTAAGTTTAGGGTTAGGGTTAGGGTTAAAGTTATGGTAGTGGTTAGGGTTATGGCTAGGGTTAAGTTTAGGGTTACGGTTAGGGTAACAGTACCGGTTAGGGTTACGGTTAGGGTTAGGGTTAAGCTTACGGTATAGGATAGCGTTAAGGTTAGGGGTAGTGTTAGGTTTAGGTTTATGGTACAGGTGAGGGTTAGGGTTAGGTTTACGGTACAGGTTAGGGTTAGGTTTATGAGTAGGGTTAGGGTTACGGTACAGTTTATGGTTAAGGTTAGGGGTACTGTTAGTGTTACGGTTAGGGTTACGGTACTGGATAGTTTTACTGTTAGGGTAATGTTAGGTTTACCGTACAGATTATGGTTATGGTTAGGGTTAGGGTTAGGGTTATGGAATAGTTTAGGGTTAGGTTTAGGGGTAGGGTTAGGTACGGTACCAGTTAGGTTTAATGTTAGGGTTAACTTTAGGTTTAGGGTTAGGGTTATGGTACCAGTTAGGTTTAAGTTTAGGGTTAGGTTTAGGGTTATGGTACCGGTTAGGGTTAGGGTTAGCGTTACGGTACAAGTTAGGGTTAGGTTTAGGGGTAGGGTTAGAGTTACAGTACAGTTTAGGGTTAAGTTTAGGGTTAGGTTTATGGATAGGGTTACCGTAGTTGTTAGGGTTAGGGTTAGGGTTGGGTTTCGGGTTACGTTTAGGGGAAGGTACAGGTTAGGGTTACGGTTAGGGTTAGGGTTTGGGTTACGGTATACGATAGCATTAAGGTTAGGGTTAGGGTTAGGGATTAGTTACGGTACAGTTTAGGGTTAAGTTTAGAGTTACTGGTAGGGTTAGGGTTAGGGTTACGGTACCGGATAGGTTTAGGGTTAGGGTTAGGATTAGGGTTATGGTACAGGTGATGGTAAGGGTTAAGTTTAGGGTTACGGTAGAGTTTAGGGTTAGGGTTTGGGTTGGGTTTAGGAATATGGTTAGGGTAACGGTACAGGTTAGGGTTACGGTTAGGGTTAGGCTTACGGTATAGGATAGCATTAAGCTAAGGCTTAGGGTTAGTTTTAGGGTTACTGTACAGGTTAGGGTTAGGGTTATGGTATAGGTTATGGTTAGGGTTATTGTTAGGGTTATGGTACAGGTTAGGGTTAGGTTATGTAAGGGTTAGGGTTACGGTACAGGTTAGGGTTAAGGTAGGGTTACGGTGAGGGTTAGGTTTAGGGTTACGGTACGGGTTAGGTTTATTGTTAGGGTTAGGGTTAGGGTTACGGTAAAGGTGATGGTTAGGTTTAGGGTTAGAGTTAGGGTTACGGCACAGGTTAGGTTTAGGGTTAGTTTTAGGGTTACAGTTGAGGTTAGGGATAAGTTTAGGTTTAGCGTTACAGTTAGTGTTATGATATAAGTTAGGGTTAGGGTTAGGTTTAGCATTACGTTTAGAGTTAGGGTTTGGGTTAGGGTTACGGTACCGGTTACTGTTGGGTTAGAGTTACGGTACTGGATAGCATTAAGTTTAGGTTTAGGGTTAGGTTAGGGTTACAGTACAGGTTAGGGTTAAGGTCAGCGTTACTCTTAGGGTTAGGGTACCGGTTAGGTTTAGGGTTAGGGTTTGGGTTAGGGTTACCGTACAGGTTATGGTTAGGGTTAGGGTTAGGGTTAGGGATAGGGTTAGGGTTATGGAACAGGTTAGGGTTAGGTTTAGGGGTAGGGTTAGGTTTACGGTACAGGTTAGGGTTAAGTTTAGGGTTAGGGTTAGGGTTAGGGTTACAGTAGTGCTTAGGGTTAGGGTTAGGTTTGGGTTAGGTTTATGATACAGGTTAGGGTAAGGTTAGGGTTAGGATTAGGGTTACGGTACAGGTTAGGGTTAGGTTTAGGGTAGGGTTAGTGTTAGAGTTACGGTACCGGTTAGGTTTAGGATTAGGGTTTGGGTTAGGGTTACAATACAGTTTAGGGTTAGGGTTATGGTGAGGGTTAGGGTTAGGGTTATGGTACAGGTTATGGTTAGGTTTAGAGTTAGGGTTAGGTTTACGGTACAGGTTTGGGTTAGGGCTAGGATTACGGTACAGATTAGGGTTAGGGTTAACTAGGGATAGGGTTACAGATCAAGTTAGGGTTTCGGTTAGGTTTAGGGTTAGGGTTACGGTATATGTTAGCGTTAGGGTTAGTGTTAGGGTTAGGTTTACGGTACAGGTTAGGGTTAGGGTTAAGTTTTTGGTTCAGGTAGGGTCAGGGTTAGGGTTACGGTAGTGGTTACATTTAGGGTTAGGGTTAGTGTTACAGTACAGGTAAGTTTTACGGTTATGGTTAGTGTTAGCGTTAGGGTTAGGGTTAGGGTTCCCGTACAGGTGTGGTTTAGGGTTACGGGTAGGTTTAGGGTTAGGGTTAGGGATAGGGTTACAGTACAGGTTAGGGTGATGGTAAGAGTTAGGGTTACGGTACAGGTTAGGGTTAGGTTTAGTATTAGGATTAGGATTAGTTTTAAGTTTAGGGTGAGGGTTATGGTACAGGTTGGGTTCAGGTTTACGGTTAGGGTTAGAGTTAGTGTTAGGGTTAGGGTTAGGGTTAGTGTTACGGTACATGTTGGGGTTAGTGTTAGTGTTAGGATTAGGGTTAGGTTTAGGTTTGCCATAGAGGTTAGATTCAGATTTAGAGTTTGGGTACAGGTCAGGTTTAGAGTTAGGGGTAGGGTTACGGTACAGGTTTTGGTTAGGGTTAGGGTTAGGGTTTCGGTACAGGTTAGGGTAAAGTTTAGGTTTAGTTTTAGGGTTAGGATTATGGTACAGCTTAGGTTTAGGGTTAGGGTTAGTGTTACTGTACAGGTAAGGGTTACGTTTAGGGTTTGGGTTACGGTTAGAGTTGTGGTACAGTTGTGGGTTAGGGTTATGGGTAGGGTCAGGGTTAGGATTCGGGTTACGGTTCAGGGTAGGATTAGGTTTAGGGTTAGGGTTAGTGTTACGGTACAGGTAAGTTTTATGGTTAGGGTTAGGGTTAGGGTTGCCGTACAGGTGTGGTTTAGGGTTACTGGTAGGGTTAGTGTTAGGGTTAGGTTTAGGGTTATGATACAGGTTAGGGTGAGGGTAAGGGTTAGGGTTACGTTACACGTTAGTGTTAAGGTTAGAGTTAGGGTTAGGTTTACGGTGAGGGTTACGGTACAGGTTGGGTTTAGGTTTAGTTTTAGGGTTAGGTTTAGTGTTATGGTGCATGTTGGGGTTAGGGTTAGTGTTAGGGTAAGGGTTAGGTTTAGGTTTGTCATAGAGGTTAGATTTAGAGTTAGGGATACGGTTACAGGTTACGGTTAGGGTTAGGGTTAGGTTTTCGGTTCTGGTTATGGTAAAGGTTAGGTTTAGGGTTAGGGTTACATTACAGCTTAAGTTTAGGGTTAGGGTTAGTGTTACGGTACAGGTAAGGGTTACGGTTAGGGTTACGGTTACAGTTAGGGTTGCTGTACAGTTGTGGGTTAGGATTACGGGTAAGGTTAGTGTTAGGGATAGGGTTACGGTTCAGGGTAGGGTTAGGTTTAGTGTTAGGGTTACGGTACAAGTTAGGGTTAGGGTTAGGGTTAGTGTTAGGGTTAGGATTAAGGTACAGGTAAGGTTTAGGGTTACAGTTAGGGTTAGGTTTAGGGTTCATGTTACGGTACAGATTAGGGTTAGGTTTAGGTTTAGGGTTAGGGTTAGGGTTAGGGTTAAGTTTAGGGTTTGGTTTGCCATAGAGGATTGGGTTAGGGTTAGGTTACAGATTAGGTTTATACTTAGTGTTAGGGTTAGGGTTCGGTTTACGGTACATGTTAGTGTTACGGTTAGGGTTAAGGTTAGGTTTAGGGTAAGGTTTAGGGTTATGGTTAGGGTTAGGTTTAGAGTTAGTGTTACGGTTAGGGTTGGGTTAGGGTTAGGTTTAGGTTTAGGGTTATGGTACAGGTTAGGGTTAGTGTTATGGTTAGGGTTACGGTACAGGGTAGGGTTAGGATACAGGTTGGGGTTAGGGTTAGGTTTAGAGTTAGATTTAGAGTTATGGTACAGGTTATGTTTAGGTTTATGGTTATTGTTACGGTACAGGTAAGGGTTACGGTTAGGGTTAGAGTTAGGGTTAGGTTTATGGTTGCCGTATAGGAGTGGGTTGTTTGTTACAGGAGGGTTAGGGTTAGGGTTAGGGTACAGGTTAGGTTTAGGGTTAGTTTAGGTTTAAGGTTACGGTACTGTTTAGGTTAGGGTAGGGTTAGTGTTACGGCACAGGTAAGTGTTACAGTTAGGGTTAGGGTTAGGGTTAGGGTTAGGGTTAGGGTTGCCGTACAGTTGTGGTTTAGGGTTACAGGTAGGGTTAGCGTTAGGGTTACGGTCAGTTTAGGGTGAGGGTAAGGATTAGGATTACGGTACTGGTTAGGGTTAGGGTTAGTGTTAAGTTTAGGTTTAGTGTGAGGGTTACGGTACAGGTTTGGTTTAGGTTTAGGGTTAGGGTTAGGGTTAGGTTTAGGGTTATTGTACAGTTTAGGTTTAGGGTTAGGGTTAGGGTTATGGTTAGGTTTAGGGTTAGTGTTATGGTAGAGGTTAGGGTTAGGATTAGTGTTAGGATTAGGGTTAGAGTTATGTTTGCCATGGAGGTTAGATTTAGAGTTAGGGTTAGGGTACAGGTTAGTTTTAGAGTTAGGGTTAAGGTTAGGGTTAGTGGTACGGTACAGGTTAGGTCTAGGGATACGGTTAGGGTGAGGGTTACGTTACAGGGTAGGTTTAGGATTATGCTTAGGGTTATGGTACAAGTTAGGGTTAGGGTTAGTTTTAGTGTTAGGGTTAGGGTTATGGTCCAGGTTAGGGTGAGGTTTAGGGTTAGCTTTAGGGTTAGGTTTACGGTACAGTTGAGGGTTAAGTTTAGGCTAGGGTTAGGCTTACGGTTACCGTAGTGGTTAGGGTTAGGGTTAGGGTTGGGTTTAGGTTTACGGTTCAGGTAATGGTACAGGATAGGGTTACGGTTAGGGTTAGGGTTAGGGTTACGGTATAGGACAGCATTAAGATTAGGTTTAGGGTTAGGTTAGGGTTAAAGTACAGGTTAGGGTTAAGGTTAGCGTTCCTGTTAGGGTTAGGGTTAGGGTTACGGTACCGGTTAGGTTTAGGGTTAGGGTTTGTGTTTGTCTTACCATACCGGTTATTGTTAGGTTTAGGGTTAGGATTAGGGATACGGAACAGGTTACGGTTAGGCTTATTGGTAAGGTTAGGTTTACGGTACAGGTAGGGTTAAGTTGAGGGTTACTGTTTGGACTAGGGTTAGTGTTACGGTATCGGTTAGGTTTAGGGTTAGGGTTAGGTTTAGGGTTACGGTACAGTTTAGGGTTAGGGTTAGGGTTAGTTTAGTGTTACGGTACAGGTCAGGGTTAGGTTTAGCGGTAGGGTTAGTGTTACGGTACAGTTTAGGGTTAAGGTTAGGGTTACTGTTAGGGTTAGGGTTACGGTACCGGTTAGTTTTAGGTTTAGGGTTAGGTTTATGGTATAGGTAAGGTTTACGGTTAGGGTTAGGGTTAGGGTTACGTTTAGGTTTGCGATAAGTTTGGGGTTAGGTTTAGGTGTAGGTTAGGGTTACGGTACAGGTTAGGGTTAAGGTTAGGGTTACTGTTAGTGTTAGGTTTAGGGTTACGGTACCGGTTGGGTTTATTGTTAGGGTTACGGTTAGGCTTACGGTACAGGTGATGGTTAGGTTTAGGGTTAGGTTTAGGGTTACGGCACAGGTTAGGGTTAGGGTTTGTTTTAGGGTTACGGTTGAGGTTAGGGATAAGTTTAGGTTTAGGGTTAGGGTTAGGGTTACGATTAAGTTATGGTTATGGTTAGGTTTAGGGTTAGGGTTATGGTATAGGATACCATTAGGTTTAGGGTTAGGGTTAGGTTTAGGGTTACGGTACAGGTTAGGGTTAGGGTTAGGGTTAGGTTTAGGGTTACCGTAGAGGTTAGGGTTAGGTTTAGGGGTAGGGTTAGTGTTACGGGACAGGTTAGCTTTAGGTAAGGTTTACTGTTAGGGTTAGGGTTAGTGTTACCGTACCGGTAGGTCAAGTGTTAGGGTTAGGGTTAGGGTTAGGTTAGGGATAGGTTTACAGTACAAGTTAGGATTTCGGTTAGGTTTAGGGTTAGGGTTATGGTATATGTTAGCGTTAGGGTTAGTGTTAGGGTTAGGTTTAGGGTTACGGTACAGTTTAGGTTAGGGGTAGGGTTAGGGTTAGCGTTAGGGTTACGGTGCAGTGTAGGCTTAGGGTTATGTTAGGGTTAGGGTTAGGGTTAGGGTTACGATAAAGTTAGGGTTAGGGTTAATGTTAGGGTTAGGTTTACAGTACAGGTTAGGCTTAGGGTTAGGGTTAGGTTTTCGGTTCAGGTTAGGGTTAGGTTTAGAGTTACGGTACAGGTTAGGGTTAGGGTTAGGTTTAGGGTTAGAATTACGGTACAGGTTAGTTTTAGGGTTAGGGTTAGTGTTACGGTACAGGTAAGGGTTAGTGTTAGGGTTAGAGTTAGGGTTATGATTAGGGTTGCCGTACAGCTGTGTGTTAGGGTTACGAGTAGGTTTAGGGTTAGGTTTAAGGTTATGGTGCAGTTTAGGATTAGGTTTAGGGGTAGGGGTAGGGTTAGGGTTTGGTACAGGTTGGATTTACGTTTAGGTTTAGGGTTAGCGTTAGGGTGAGGGTTAGGGTTATTTTACCGTTTCGGTTTCGGTTTAGGGTTAGGGTTAGGGTTAAGGTTAGGGTACAGGTTAGGGTTAGGTTTTGAGTTAGGGTTAGGTTTACGGTACAGGTTAGGGTTAGGGCTAGGATTACGGTACAGGTTAGGGTTAGGGTTAGCTTAGCGATAGGTTTACAGTACAAGTTAGGGCTTCGGTTAGGTTTGGGTTAGGGTTACGGTATATGTTAGCGTTAGGGTTAGTGTTAGGGTTACGTTTAGGGGTTCGGTAGTTTAGTGTAGGTGTAGGGTTAGGGTTAGCGTTAGGGTAACGGTACAGGGTAGGGTTAGGGTTAGGGTTAGGGTTATGATACAAGTTAGGGTTAGGGTTAGTGTTAGGGTGAGGGTTACGGTACAGGTTAGCCTTAGGATTTGGGTTAGGTTTTTGGTTCAGGTTAGTTAGAGGGTACAGGTTAGGGTTAGGGTTAGGATTAGTGTTAGAATTACGGTACAGGTTAGGTTTAGGGTTAGGTTTAGTGTTACGGTACAGATAAGGGTTACGGTTAGGGTTAGAGTTAGGGTTATGATTAGGGATTGCCGTACACCTGTGGGTTAGTGTTACGGGTAGGTTTAGGGTTAAGGTTAAGGTTACGGTACAGTTTAGGGTTAGGTTTAGGTGTAGGGTTAGGTTTATTGTACAAGTTAGGGCTAGGGTTAGGGTTAGGGTTAGGGTTACGGTTACGGTACAGGTTAGGGTAAGGGTTAGGCTTTTGGTAGATTTTAGGGTTAGAGTTAGGGTTAGGTTTATGCATATGGTCCAGGTTAGGGTTAGGGTTAGTGTTAGGGATAGGGTTACGGTACTGGTTACGTTTAGGGTTAGGGTTAGTGTTACAGTACAGGGAAGATTTACGGTTAGGGTTAGGTTTAGGTTTAGGTTTAGGGTTAGGTTTACGGTACAGTTTAGGATTAGGTTTAGGGGTAGGGGTTGGGTTAGGGTTATGGTACAGGTTCGGTTTAGGTTTAGGTTTAGGTTTAGGGTTAGCATTAGGGTTAGGGTTAGGTTATTGTACATTTTAGGTTTAGGTTTAGGGTTAGGGTTAGGGTTATGGTTAGGGTTAGTGTTATGGTACAGGTTAGGGTTAGGATTTGTGTTAGTATTAGGGTTAGGGTTATGTTTGCCCTAGAGGTTAGAAATAGAGTTAGGATTAGGGTACAGGTTAGGTTTAGAGTTAGGGTTGAGGTTAGGGTTAGTGTTACGGTACAGGTTAGGGCTAGGGATAGGGTTAGTGTTAGGGTTACAGTACAGGGTACAGTTAGGATTATGCTTAGGGTTACGGTACTTTTGGGGTTAGGGTTAGGGTTAGGGTTATGGTACAGGTTAGGTTTAGGTTTAGGGTTAGCTTTAGGGTTAGGTTTACGGTACAGTTGAGGGTTCAGTTTAGGGTTAGGGTTAGGGTTAGCTTTAGGGTTACGGTAGTGGTTAGGGTTAGGGTTAGGGTTGGGTTTAGGGTTACGGTTAGGGTAATGGTACAGGATAGAGTAACGGTTAGGATTAGGGTTAGGGTTACGTTATAGGATAGCATTAAGTTTAGGTTTAGGGTTAGGGTTAGGGTTCCGGTACAGGTTAGGGTAAATGTTAGCGTTACTGTCAGGTTTAGGGTTAGGGTTACGGTATCGGTTATGTTTAGGGTTAGGGTTTTGGTTAGGGTTACCGTTCAGGGTATGGTTAGGGTTAGGGTTAGGTTTAGGGTTAGGGTTACGGAAGAGTTTAGGATTAGGTTTAGGGGTCTGGTTAGGTTTATGGAACAGGTTAGGTTTAAGGATAGGGTTACTGTTAGGACTAGTGTTAGTGTTAGAATACCGGTTAGGTTTAGGGTTAGGTTTAGGTTTACGGTTACGGTACAGGTTAGGGTTAGGGTTAGGGTTAGGGTTAGGGTTACGGTACAGGTTAGGGTTAGGTTTAGCGGTAGGGTTAGTGTTACGGTACAGGTTAGGGTTAAGGTTAGGGTTACTGTTAGAGTTAGGGTTAGGGTTACGGTACCGGTTAGGTTTAGTTTTATGGTTAGGTTTATGGTACAGGTATGGGTTACGGTTAGGGTTAGGGTTAGAGTTATGGTTAGGGTTGCAGTACAGGTTAGGGTTAGGTTTAGGTGTAGGGTTAGGGTTACAGTACAGGTTAGGGTTAAGGTTAGGGTTACTGTTAGGGTTAGGGTTAGGGTTACGGTACCGGTTGGGTTTATTTTTAGGGTTAGGGTTACGGTTACGGTACAGGTGATGGTTAGGTTTAGGGTTAGGGTGAGGGTTACGGCACAGGTTAGGGTTAGGGTTAGTTTTAGGGTTACGGTTGAGGTTAGGGATAAGTTGAGGTTTAGGGTTAGGTTTAGGGTTACGATACAAGTTATGGTTATGGTTAGGTTTAGGGTTAGGGTACGGTATAGGATAGCATTAGTTTTAGGGTTAGGTTTAGGGTTAGGGTTAGGGTTACGGTACAGTTAGGGCTAGGTTTAGGGTTAGGGGTAGGGGTAGGGTTACCATACAGGTTAGTGTTAGGTTTAGGGGTAGGGTTACGGTTACGGTACAGGTTAGGTTTAATGTTAGGGTTACTGTTAGGGTTAGGGTTAGAGTTACGGTACCGGTTAGGTTTAGTGTTAGGGTAAGGTTTAGTGTTACCATACAGGTTAGGGTTAGGGTTATGGTTAGATTTAGGGTTAGGGTTATGGTACAGGTTATGGTTAGGTTTAGAGTTAGGATGTGGTTTACATTACAGGTTAGGGTTAGGGCTAGGATTACGGTATAGGTTAGGGTTAGGGTTAGGTTAGGGATAGGGTTACAGTACAAGTTACGTCTTCGGTTTGGTTAAGGGTTAGGGTTACGGTATATGTTAGCGTTAGGGTTAGTGTTAGTGTTAGGTTTAGGGTTTCGGTACAGTTTAGGGTAGGGTTAGGGTTAGGGTTAGCGTTAGTAACGGTACAGGGTAGGGTTAGGGTTAGGGTTAGGGTTACGATACAAGTTAGTGTTAGGGTTAGTGTTAGGGTTAGGGATATGGTACAGGTTAGGTTATGGTTTGGGTTAGGTTTTCGGTTCAGGTTAGGGTTAGGGTTAGGGTTAGGGTTACGGTTCAGTTTAGGGTTAGGGTTAAGTTTAGTGTTAGAATTACGGTACAGGGTAGGTTTAGGGTTAGGTTTAGTGTTACGGTACAGGTAAGGGTTACGGTTAGGGTTAGAGTTTGGGTTACGATAAGGGTTGCCGTACATGTGGGTTAGGGTTACGGGTAGGTTTAGGGTTAGGGTTAAGTGTATGGTACAGTTTAGGGTTAGGTTTAGGTGTAAGGTTAGGTTTATGGTACAAGTTAGGGCTAAGGTTAGGGTTAGGGTTAGGGTTACGGTACAGGTTAGGTTAAGGTTTAGCGTTTGGTAGATTTTATGGTTAGGGTTAGGTTTAGGTTTATGCATACGGTCCAGGTTAGGGTTAGGGTTAGTGTTAGGGATAGGGTTGCGGTACTGGTTACGTTTAGGGTTAGGGTTAGTGTTACAGTACAGGTAAGTTTACGGTTAGGGTTAGGGTTAGGTTTAGGGTTAGGGTTAGGGTTACAGTACAGGTTAGGGTGAGGGTAAGAGTTACGGTAATGGAACAGGTTAGGGTTAGGTTTAGTCTTAGGATTAGGGTTAGGTTTAGGTTTAGGGTGAGAGTTACGGTACAGGTTGGTTATGGTACAGGTTATGGTTACGGTTACAGTTATGGGTAGGGTTAGGTTTAGAGTTAAGGTTACGTTTAGGTTAAGGTTTAGGATTTGGATAGGGTTAGTGTTACGGTACAGGTTAGGGTTAGGGTTAGTGTTACGGTTAGGGTTAGGTTTGCCATAGATGTTAGGGTTAGGTTTAGAGTTAGTTTACAGGTTAGGTTTAGACTTAGGGTTAAGGTGAGGCTTAGTGTAACGGTAGAGGTTAGGGTTAGTGTTAGGGTTAGGGTTAGGTTAAAGGTTAGGTTTAGGGTTAGGGTTAGGGGTAGAGTTACGGTACAGGTTATGTTTAGGGTTAGTGTTAGTGTTACGGTACAGGTAAGGGTTACGGTTAGGGTTAAAGTTAGGGTTACGATTATGGTTGCCGTACAGGTGTGGGTTGTTGTTATGGGTAGGGTTAGAGTTAGGGTTACGGTACAGGTTATGGTGAGGTTAGGGTTAGGGTTACGGTACAGCTTAGGGTTAGGGTTAGGGCTAGGTTTATTGTCACGGTACAGGTTAGGTTTAGGGTTAGGGTTAGGGTTAAGGTTACGGTACTGGTTAGGTTTAGGTTTAGGGTTAGTGTTACGGTACAGGTAAGTGTTACGATTAGGGTTAGGGTTAAGGTTAGGGTTGCCATACAGTTGTGGTTTAGGGTTATAGGTAGGGTTAGAGTTAGGGGTACGGTACAGGTTAGGGTGAGTGTAAGGATTAGGATTACGATAATGGTTAGGTTTAGGGCTTGGGTTAGAGTTAGGGGTAGGGTTAGGGTTAGGGTTAGTTGTATGGTACAGGTTAGGGTTAGGATTAGTGTTAGGATTAGGGTTAGGGTTATGTTTGCCATAGAAGTTAGATTTAGAGTTAGGTTTAGGGTACAGGTTAGGTTTAGAGTAAGGGTTAAGGTTAGGGTTAGTGTTACGGTACAGGTTAGGGCTAAGGTTAGGGTTAGGGTTAGGGTTACGGTACAGGGTAGGTTTAGGATTATGCTTAGGGTTACGGTACAAGTTAGGGTTAGGGTTAGGTTTAGTGTTAGGGTTTGGGTTATGGTACAGGTTAGGGTGAGGTTTAGAGTTAGGTTTAGGGTTAAGTTTACGGTACAGTTGAGGGTTAAGTTTAAGTTTAGGGTTAGGGTTAGGGTTACGGTAGTGGTTAGGGGTAGGTTTAGGGTTAGGGTTAGGGGTACAGTATAGGATAGCATTATGTTTATGGTTAGATTTAGGGTTAGGGTTGCGGTACAGGTTAGGATTAAGGTTAGCGTTAATGTTAGAGTTAGGGTTACGGTACTGGTTAGGTTTAGGGTTAGGGTTTGGATTATGGTTACCGTACATGTTATGGTTAGGGTAAGGTTTAGTGTTAAGGTTACGGAACAGGTTAGGGTTAGTTTTAGGGGTAGGGTTAGGTTTACGGTACAGGTTAGGGTTAAGGTAGGGTTACTGTTAGGACTAGGGTTAGTATTACGGTACCGGTTAGGTTTAGGGTTAGGGTTAGGTTTAGGGTCACCGTACAGGTTAGAGTAAGGGTTAGGGTTAGGGTTAGGGTTACGGTACAGGTTACTGTTAGTTTTAGCGGTAGGGTTAGTGTTACGGTACAGGTTAGGGTTAAGGTTAGGGTTACTGTTAGGGTTAGGGTTAGGTTTACGGTACCGGTTAGGTTTAGGATTAGGGTTAGGTTTATGGTAGAGGTAAGGGTTACATTTAGGGGTAGGGTTAGGGTTATGGTTAGGGTTGCGGTACAGTGGGTTAGTATTACGGGTAGGGTTAGTGTTAGGGTTAGAGTTAGGGTTAGGGTTACGGTACAGGTTAGATTTTGGGTTAGGTTTAGGGTTAGGTTTACGGTTACGGTAGATGTAAGGGATAGGCTGGGGGTTGGGGTTAGGGTTACGGTTAGGGTTACAGTACAGGTTAGGGATACGTTCATGGTTAGGGTTAGGGTTAGGGTTAATGTTACAGTACAGGTTAGTGTTAGTGTTAGGGTTAGTGTTAGTGTTATGGTTAGATTTGCCATAGAGGTTAGGGTAAGTGTTAGGGTTAGGGTACAGGTTAGCTTTAGAGTGTGAGTTAAGGTTAGGGTTAGGGTACAGTTCACGTAACGGTTAGGGTTAGGGTTAGGGTTACGGTATATGTTAGGGTTAGGGTTAGGGTTAGGTTTAGGGTTACGGTACAATTTATGGGTAGGTTTAGTCTTAGGGTTAGGGTTACGGTACATGTTAGTGTTAGTGTTAGGGTTAGGGTTAGGGTTACGGTACAGGATTGGTTTAGGTTTAGGTTTAGGGTTAGTGTTAGTGTTAGGGTTATTGTACAGTTTAGGTTTAGGTTTAGGGTTAGGGTTAGGGTTAGTTTTACGATACATGTTAGGGTTAGGGTTGTGTTAGGATTAGGGTTAGGGTTATGTTTGCCATAGAGGTTAGATTTTGAGTTAGGGTAAGGGTACAGATTAGGTTTAGAGTTAGGGTTAAGGATAGGGTTAGGGTTACGGTACAGGTTAGGATTAGGGGTAAGGTTAGGGTTAGGGTTACGGTACAGTGTAGGGTTAGGATTATGGTTAGGGTTACTGTACCAGTTAGGTTTTAGGGTAGGGTTAGTGTTAGGGTTACAGTACAGGCTAGGCTTAGGTTTAGGGTTTGCTTTAGGGTTAGGGTTACTGTACAGTTTAGGGTGAAGTTTAAGGTTAGGGTTAAGGATAGGGTTATGGTAGAGGTTAGGGTTAGGGTTAAGGCTGTGTTTAGGGTTACGTTTAGGATAACGGTACAGGTTAGGGTTACGGTTAGGGTTAGGGTTAGGCTTACGGTATAGGATAGCATTAAAGTTAGGGGTAGGGGTAGGTTGGATTTATGGTACAGGTTAGGGTTAGGGTTAGGGTAACGGTACCGGTAAGTTTAGGGTTAGGGTTACGTTTAGGGGTACGGTACAAGTTAGGGTTAGGGTTAGCGTTAGGTTTAGGGTTACGGTAGTGTTTAGGGTTACGGTTAGGGTTGGGTTTAGGGTTACGGTTAGAGTAACGGTACAGGTTAGGGTTACGGTTAGGGTTAGGGTTAGGCTTACGGTATAAGATAGCATTAAGTTTAGGGGTAGCATTAGTTTTAGGGTTACGGTACAAGTTAGGGTTAAGGTTAGCGTTACTGTTAGGGTTTGGGTTAGGGTGACAGTACCGGTTAGGTTTAGGTTTAGGTTTAGGGTTAGGATTACGGTCCAGGTTATAGTTAGGGTTTGGGTTAGGGTTAGGGTTACGGAATACTTTAGGGTTAGGTTTAGGGGTAGGGTTAGGGTTAAGGAACAGGTTAGGATTAAGGTTTGGGTTACTGTTAGTGTTAGGGTAAGGGTTACGGTACCGGTTAGGTTTAGGGTTAGGGTTAGGTTTATGGTACAGGTAAGGGTTACGGTTAGGCTTAGGGTTAGTTTTATGGTTAGGGTTGCGGTACAGTTGTGGGTTAGAGTTATGGGTAGGGTTAGTGTTAGGTTTAGAGTTAGGGTTAGGGTTTCGGTATAGGTTAGGTTTACCATTAGGGGTTTGGTTATGGTACAAGTTAGGGTTAGGGTTAGGTTTAGCGTTAGGGTTAGGGTTAGGGTTAGTTCTAGGTTTAGGGTTAGGGTTACGGTACGGGTTACAGTTAGCGTTAGGTTTAGGGTTAGGGTTACGGTTACGGTAGATGTTAGGGTTAGGCTTAGGGTTGGGGTTAGAGTTATCGTTAGGGTTATGGTACAGGTTAGGGATACATTTATGTTTAGGGTTAGGGTTGGGGTTAGTGGTACACTACAGGTTAGGGTTAGGATTAGGGTTAGTGTTAGTGTTAGGGTTAGTTTTGCCATAGAGGTTAGGTTTAGGTTTAGGGTTAGGGTATATGATAGGTTTAGAGTGAGAGTTAAGGTTAGGGTTAGCGTTACGGTTCAGGTAACGTTTAGGGTTAGGTTTAGCGTTATGGTACAGAGTAGGGTTAGAGATAGGGTTAGGTTTAGGGCTAGGGTACAATTTTGGGTTAGGGTTAGTGTTAGGGTTAGGGTTACGGTATAGGTTAGTGTTAGGGTTAGGTTTAGGTTTAGTGTTAGGTTTAGGGTTACAGTACAGGTTAGGGTTAGGGTTAGGGTTTCGGTACAGGTTAAGATTAAGTTAGGTTTAGGGTTAGGGTTAGGGTTACGGTACAGGTTATGTTTAGGTTTAGGTTTAGGGTTAGGGGTAGGGTTAGGGGTAGGTGTAGGGTTAGGGTTAGGGTTACTGTTACGGTACAGGTTAGGGTTAGGATTAGTGTTAGGATTAGGTTTAGGTTTATGTTTGCCACAGTGGTTAGATTTTGAGTTAGGGTAGGTTACAGGTTAGGTTTAGAGTTAGGCTTGGGTTAGGGTTAGAGTTACGATACAGATTAGGGTTAGGGTTAGGGTTAGGGTTAGGGTTAGGGTTAGGACTACAGTACAGGGTTAAGGATAGGGTTACGGTACAAGTTAGGGTTAGGGTTAGGGTAGTGTTAGGGTTACATTTACGGTAGAGGCTATGGTTAGGTTTAGGGTGAGCGTTAGGGTTAGGGTTACGGTACAGTTTAGGGTTAAGTTTAGGGTTAGGTTTATGGTTAAGGTAGTGGTTAGGGTTATGGTTAGGGTTGGGTTTAGGGTTATGGTTTGGGTAATGGTACAGGTTAGGGTTACTTTTGGGGTAGGGTTAGGCTTACGGTATAGGATCGCATTCAGGTTTGGAGTCGGGTTAGGTTTAGGTTTACGGTACACATTAGGGTTAGGATTAGGGTTATGGTACCGGTTAGGTTTATTGTTAGGGTTATGGTTAGGTTTATGGTACAGGTTACGGTAAGGGTTAGTTTTAGGGTTAGGGTTACGGTATAGGTTAGGGTTAGGTTTAGGGGTAGGGTTAGGGTTATGGTACAGGTTAGGGTTAAGGTTAGGGTAACCTTAAGGGTTAGGGTTAAGGTTATGGTACCGGATAGGGTTAGCATTAGGGTTAGGTTTAGGGTTATGGTACAGTTAGGGTTAGGGTTACGGATAGGGTTAGGGTTACGGTACAGGTTAGGGTTAGGGGTAGGGTTACAGTTACGGTACAGTTTAGGGTTAAGTTAGGGTTAGGTTTAGGGTTACAGTAGTTGTTAGGGTTAGGGTTAGGGTTGGGTTTAGAGTTACGGTTAGGGTAACGGTACAGGTTAGGGTTACAGTTAGGGTTAGGTTTTGGATTATGGTACAGGTTAGGGTTAAGATTAGCGTTACTGGTAGTGTTAGGATTATGGTTATGGTACCGGTTAGGTTTAGGTTTAGGGTTAGGATTAGGGTTACGGTACAGGTTAGTGTTAGGGTTAGGTTTAGGATTACGGTAGAGTTTAGGTTTAGGGTTGGGTTTGGGTTTAGGGTTATGGTTAGGGTAACGGTACAGGTTAGGTTTAGGTTTAGGGGTAGGGTTATGGTTACGGTATAGGATAGCATTAAGGTTAGGCGTAGGGTTAGTTTTAGGGTTACGGTACAGAATAGGGTTAGGGTTATGGTACAGGTTATAGTTAGGGTTGGGGTTAGGGTTACGGTACAGGTGATGGTTAGGTTTAGGGTTAGGGTTAGGGTTACGGCACAGGTTAGGGTTAGGGTTAGTGTTAGGGTTACACTTGAGGTTACAGATAAGTTTAGGTTTGGGGTTAGGGTTAGGGTTACGGTAAAAATTATGGTTACGGTTAGGTTTAGGGTTAGGGTTATGGTATACGATAGCATTAGGTTTAGGTTTACGGTTAGGGTTAGGGTTACGGTACAGGTTAGGGTTAGGTTTCGGGGTAGTTTTAGGGTTTCGGTACAGGTTAGGTTTTTGGTAGGGTTACTGTTAAGGGTTAGAGTTACTGTACCGTTTAGGTTTAGGGTTAGGGTTAGGGTTACCATACAGGTTAGGGTTAGGTTTATGGTTTAGATTTAGAGTGTGGGTTAGGTTTACGGAACACGTCAGTGTTAGGGCTAGCATTACGGTACAGGTTAGGGTTAGGTTAGGGTTAGGTTTACAGAACAAGTTAGGTTTATGGTTAGGTTTAGGGTTAGTATTACGGTATATGTTACCGTAAGGGTTAGTGTTAGGCTTAGGTTTAGGGTTACGGTACAGTTTAGGGTAGGGATAGTGTTAGGGTTAGCGTTAGGGTTACGGTACAGGGTAGGGATAGGGTTAGGGTTAGGGTTACGATACAAGTTAGGGTTAGGGTTAGTGTTAGGGTTAGGGTTACGGTACCCGTTATGTTTAGTGTTAGGGTTAGGTTTTTGGTACAGGTTAGGATTACGGTACAGGTTAGGGTTAGGGTTAGTTTTAGGGTTAGAGTTACGGTACAGGTAAGGGTTACGGTTAGGGTTAGAGTTAGGGTTATGATTAGGGTTGCCCTACAGCTGTGGTATAAGGTTATGGGTAGGGTTAGGGTTAGGTTTAAGGTTACGGTACAGGTTAGGGTGAGGGTTAGGGTTAGGGTTATGGTACAGGTTAGGGCTAGGGTTAGGGTTAGGGTTAGGGTTACATTTCGATACAGGTTAGGGTTAGGGTTAGGGTTAGGGTTACAGTACTGGTTATGTTTAGGGTTAGGGTTTATGTTACAGTACAGGTAAGTTGTACGGTTAGGGTTAGTGTTAGGGTTATGGGTAGGTTTAGGGTTAGGGTTAGGGTTAGGGTTACAGTAGAGTTTAGCGTGAAGGTAAGGGTTATGGTTACGGTACAGGTTAGGGTTAGGGTTAGGGTTAGGGTTAGGGTTAGGTTTAGGATTAGGGTTATGGTACAGGTTGGGTTTAGGTTTAGGGTTAGGGTTAGGAATAGGGTTAGGGTTAGAGTTTGTGTTACGGTACATGTTGGGGTTAGTGTTAGTGTTAGGATTAGGGTTAGGTTTTGGTTTGCCATAGATTTTAGATTTAGATTTCAGGTTAGTGTACAGGTTAGGTTCAGAGTTAGGGTTAGGGTTATGGTACAGGTTATGGTTAGGGTTAGGTTTACGGTTTAGGTACAGGTTAAGATAAAGGTTAGGTTTAGGGTTAGTTTTAGGATTACAGTACAGCTTAGGTTTAGGGTTAGGGTTAGTGTTACTGCACAGGTATTGGTTACTATTAGGGTTAGGGTTACGGTTAGAGTTGAGGTACAGTTGTGGGTTAGGGTTACGGGTAGGGTTAGGGTTAAGGTTAGGGTAGGGTACAGTTCAGTGTAGGGTTAGGTTTAGGGTTAGGGTTAGTGTTACGGTACAGGTAAGATTTATGTTTAGGGTTAGGGTTAGGGTTAGGGTTAGGGTTAGGGTTGCCATACAGGTGTGGTTTAGGGTTATGGGAAGGTTTAGTTTTAGGGTTAGGGTTAGGGTTACGGTGCAGGTAAGGGTGAGGGTAAGGGTTAGTTTTACGGTACAGGTTAGGGTTATGGTTATGGTTAGGGTTAGGTTTAGGGTGAGGGTTACGGTACACTTTTTGTTTAGGTTTCAGGTTAGGGTACGGTAAGGTTTAGGGTTAGTGTTATGTTACATGTTGGGGTTAGGGTTAGTGTTAGGGTTAAGGTTAGGGTTAGGTTTGCCATAGAGGTTATATTTAGAGTTAGGGTTACGGTACAGGTTACGGTTAGGGTTAGGGTAGCGTTTCGGTACAGCTTAGGTTTAGGCTTATGGTTAGTGTTACAGTACAGGTTAGGGTTATGGTTAGGGTTACGGTTACGGTTAGGGTTGCAGTACAGTTTTGGGTTAGGGTTACGTGTAGGGTTATGGTTAGGGTTAAGGCTAGGTTTAGTGTTAGGTTTATGGTACAAGTTAGGGTTAGGGTTAGGGTTAGTGTTAGGGTTAGGGTTAGGGTACAGGTTAGGGTTAGGTTTAGGTTTAGGGTTAGGGTTAGGGTTAGGTTTAGCGTTATGTTTAGGGGTCGGGTTACTGTACAGGTTAGTGTCAGGGTTATGGTTGGCTTAGGGTTAGGGTTGCGGTACAGGTTATGGTTATGTTTAGGGTTAAGTTTACCGTACAGTTTAGGGTTAGGTTTCGGGTTAGGGTTGCGGTGCAGTTTAGGGTTAGTGTTAGGGTTATGGTACAGGTTAGCATTAGGTTTAGGGTTAGTGTTAAGTTTATGGTACATGTTATAGTTACGGTTAGGTTTAGGGTTAGTGTTAGTGTTACAGTAGAGCTTAGGTTTAGGGTTGGGTTTGGGTTTAGGGGTATGGTTAGGGTAACGGTACAGGTTAGGTTTTGGTTTAGGGGTAGGGTTAGGGTTACGGTATAGGATAGCATTAAGGTTAGGCATAGGGTTAGTTTTAGGGTTACGGTACCGGATAGAGTTAGGGATACGGTACAGGTTATGATTAGGGTTGGGGTTAGGGTTACGGTACAGGTGATGGTTAGGTTTAGGTTTAGGGTTAGGGTTACGGTACAGGTTAGGGTTCGGGTTAGTTTTAGGGTTATGGTTGAGGTTACACATAAGTTTAGGTTTAGGGTTAGGGTTAAGGTTACGGTACGAATTATGGTGTCGGTTAGGTTTAGGGTTAGGGTTATGGTATAGGATACCATTAGGTTTAGGGTTAGGGTTACGGTTAGGGTTATGGTACAGGTTAGGGTTAGGGTTAGGGTTAGTTTTAGGGTTAGGGTTATGGTATAGGATAGCATTAGGTTTAGGTTTAGGGTTAGGGTTAGGGTTAGGTTTACGGTACAGGTTAGGGTTAGGGTTAGGGCTAGGATTTGGGTTACAGTACAGGTTAGGGTTAGGTTTCGGGGTAGGTTTAGGGTTTCGGTACAGGTTAGGTTTAAGGTAGGGTTACTGTTAAGGTTAGGGTTAGAGTTACGGTACCGGTTAGGTTTAGGATTAGTGTTAGGGTTACCATACAGGTTAGGGTTAGGGTTATGGTTAGGTTTAGAGTGTGGGTTAGGTACGGTACACGTCAGTGTTAGGGCTAGGATTATGGTACAGGTTAGGGTAAGGTTAGGGATAGGGTTACATAACAAGTTAGGTTTATGGTTAGGTTTAGGGTTACGGTTACGGTATATGTTAGCGTTAGGGTTAGTGTTAGGGTTAGGTTTAGGGTTACGGTACAGTTTAGGGTCGGGGTAGGGTTAGGGTTAGCGTTAGGGTTACGGTACAGGGTAGGGTTAGGGTTAGGGTTAGGGTTACGATACAAGTTAGTTTCAGGGTTAGTGTAAGGATTAGGCTTATGGTACAGTTTACGCTTAGGGTTAGGGTTAAGTTCTCGGTTCAGGTTAGGGTTAGGGGTAGGGTTATGGTACAGGTTAGGGTTACGGTTAGGCTTAGAGTTAGGGTTACGATTAGGGTTACCGTACAGCTGTGGGTTAGGGTTACAGGTAGGGTGAGGGTTAGGGTTAATGTTACGGTACAGGTTAGGGTGAGGGTTGGGGTTATGGTACTGGTTAGGTCTACGGTTAGGGGTAGGGGTAGGGTTAGGGTTACGGTACAGGATAGGGTTAGGGTTAGGTTTAGGGTTAGGGTTACGGTACTGGTTACGTTTAGGGTTAGGGTTAATGTTACAGTACAGGTAAGTTTTACGGTTAGGGTACTGTTAGGGTTAGGGTTAGGGTTAGGGTTAGGGTTAGGGTTGCCATACAGGTGTGGTTTAGGGTTATGGGTAGGTTTAGGGTTAGGTTTAGGGTTAGGGTTAGGGTTACAGTACAGGTTAGCATGAGGGTAAGGGTTAGGGTTATGGTACAGGTTAGGGTTAGGGTTAGGGTTCGGTTAGGTTTAGGGTGAGGGTTACGGTACAGGTTGGGATTAGGTTTAGGGTTAGGGTTAGGGTTAGGGTTAGTGTTACAGTAGGTGTTACTGTACATGTTGGGGTTAGTGTTAGTGTTAGGAATAGGGTTAGGTTTAGGTTTGCCATAGATGTTAGATTTAGATTTATGGTTAGGGTACAGGTTAGGTTCAGAGTTAGGGGTAGGGTTATGGTACAGGTTATGGTTAGAGATAGGGTTAGGGTTTCGGTACAGGTTAGGATAAAGGTTAGGTTTAGGGTTAGTGTTAGGATTACAGTACAGCTTAGGTTTAGGGTTAGGGTTAGCATTACTGTACAGGTAAGTGTTACGGTTAGTGTTAGGGTGACGGTTAGAGTTGTGGTACAGTTGTGGGTTAGGGTTACGGGTTGGGTAGGGTTAGGGTTAGGGTTACGGTTCAGGGTAGGGTTAGGTTTAGGGTTAGGGTTAGTGGTACGGTACAGGTACGTTTTATGGTTAGGGTTAGGGTTAGGGTAAGGGTTAGGGTTAGGGTTGCCATACAGGTGTGGTTTAGGGTTATGGGTAGGTTTGCTGTTAGGGTTACGGTTAGGGTTACGGTACAGGTTAGGGTTAGGGTTAGGGTTAGTTTTAGGGTTAGGGTTATGGTATAGGATAGCATTAGGTTTAGGTTTAGGGTTAGGGTTAGGTTTACGGTACAGGTTAGGGTTAGGGTTAGGGTTAGGTTTTGGGTTACAGTACAGGTTAGGGTTAGGTTTCGGGGTAGGTTTAGGGTTTCGGTACAGGTTAGGTTTAAGGTAGGGTTACTGTTAAGGTTAGGGTTAGAGTTACGGTACCGGTTAGGTTTAGGATTAGTGTTAGGGTTACCATACAGGTTAGGGTTAGGGTTATGGTTAGGTTTAGAGTGTGGGTTAGGTACGGTACACGTCAGTGTTAGGGCTAGGATTACGGTACAGGTTAGGGTAAGGTTAGGGATAGGGTTACATAACAAGTTAGGTTTATGGTTAGGTTTAGGGTTACGGTTACGGTATATGTTAGCGTTAGGGTTAGTGTTAGGGTTAGGTTTAGGGTTACGGTACAGTTTAGGGTCGGGGTAGGGTTAGGGTTAGCGTTAGGGTTACGGTACAGGGTAGGGTTAGGGTTAGGGTTAGGGTTACGATACAAGTTAGTTTCAGGGTTAGTGTAAGGATTAGGCTTATGGTACAGTTTACGCTTAGGGTTAGGGTTAAGTTCTCGGTTCAGGTTAGGGTTAGGGGTAGGGTTATGGTACAGGTTAGGGTTAGCGTTACGTTTAGGGTTAGAGTTATGGTACAGGTAAGGGTTACGGTTAGGCTTAGAGTTAGGGTTACGATTAGGGTTACCGTACAGCTGTGGGTTAGGGTTACAGGTAGGGTGAGGGTTAGGGTTAATGTTACGGTACAGGTTAGGGTGAGGGTTGGGGTTATGGTACTGGTTAGGTCTACGGTTAGGGGTAGGGGTAGGGTTAGGGTTACGGTACAGGATAGGGTTAGGGTTAGGTTTAGGGTTAGGGTTACGGTACTGGTTACGTTTAGGGTTAGGGTTAATGTTACAGTACAGGTAAGTTTTACGGTTAGGGTACTGTTAGGGTTAGGGTTAGGGTTAGGGTTAGGGTTAGGGTTGCCATACAGGTGTGGTTTAGGGTTACGGGTAGGTTTAGGGTTAGGTTTAGGGTTAGGGTTAGGGTTACAGTACAGGTTAGCATGAGGGTAAGGGTTAGGGTTATGGTACAGGTTAGGGTTAGGGTTAGGGTTCGGTTAGGTTTAGGGTGAGGGTTACGGTACAGGTTGGGATTAGGTTTAGGGTTAGGGTTAGGGTTAGGGTTAGTGTTACAGTAGGTGTTACTGTACATGTTGGGGTTAGTGTTAGTGTTAGGAATAGGGTTAGGTTTAGGTTTGCCATAGATGTTAGATTTAGATTTATGGTTAGGGTACAGGTTAGGTTCAGAGTTAGGGGTAGGGTTATGGTACAGGTTATGGTTAGAGTTAGGGTTAGGGTTTCGGTACAGGTTAGGATAAAGGTTAGGTTTAGGGTTAGTGTTAGGATTACAGTACAGCTTAGGTTTAGGGTTAGGGTTAGCATTACTGTACAGGTAAGTGTTACGGTTAGTGTTAGGGTGACGGTTAGAGTTGTGGTACAGTTGTGGGTTAGGGTTACGGGTTGGGTTAGGGTTAGGGTTAGGGTTACGGTTCAGGGTAGGGTTAGGTTTAGGGTTAGGGGTAGTGGTACGGTACAGGTACGTTTTATGGTTAGGGTTAGGGTTAGGGTAAGGGTTAGGGTTAGGGTTGCCATACAGGTGTGGTTTAGGGTTATGGGTAGGTTTGCTGTTAGGGTTACGGTTAGGGTTACGGTACAGGTTAGGGTTAGGGTTAGTTTTAGGTTTAGGGTTATGGTATAGGATAGCATTAGGTTTAGGTTTAGGGTTAGGGTTAGGTTTACGGTACAGGTTAGGGTTAGGGTTAGGGCTAGGTTTTGGGTTACAGTACAGGTTAGGGTTAGGTTTCGGGGTAGGTTTAGGGTTTCGGTACAGGTTAGGTTTAAGGTAGGGTTACTGTTAAGGTTAGGGTTAGAGTTACGGTACCGGTTAGGTTTAGGATTAGTGTTAGGGTTACCATACAGGTTAGGGTTAGGGTTATGGTTAGGTTTAGAGTGTGGGTTAGGTACGGTACACGTCAGTGTTAGGGCTAGGATTACGGTACAGGTTAGGGTAAGGTTAGGGATAGGGTTACATAACAAGTTAGGTTTATGGTTAGGTTTAGGGTTACGGTTACGGTATATGTTAGCGTTAGGGTTAGTGTTAGGGTTAGGTTTAGGGTTACGGTACAGTTTAGGGTCGGGGTAGGGTTAGGGTTAGCGTTAGGGTTACGGTACAGGGTAGGGTTAGGGTTAGGGTTAGGGTTACGATACAAGTTAGTTTCAGGGTTAGTGTAAGGATTAGGCTTATGGTACAGTTTACGCTTAGGGTTAGGGTTAAGTTCTCGGTTCAGGTTAGGGTTAGGGGTAGGGTTATGGTACAGGTTAGGGTTAGCGTTACGTTTAGGGTTAGAGTTATGGTACAGGTAAGGGTTACGGTTAGGCTTAGAGTTAGGGTTACGATTAGGGTTACCGTACAGCTGTGGGTTAGGGTTACAGGTAGGGTGAGGGTTAGGGTTAATGTTACGGTACAGGTTAGGGTGAGGGTTGGGGTTATGGTACTGGTTAGGTCTACGGTTAGGGGTAGGGGTAGGGTTAGGGTTACGGTACAGGATAGGGTTAGGGTTAGGTTTAGGGTTAGGGTTACGGTACTGGTTACGTTTAGGGTTAGGGTTAATGTTACAGTACAGGTAAGTTTTACGGTTAGGGTACTGTTAGGGTTAGGGTTAGGGTTAGGGTTAGGGTTAGGGTTGCCATACAGGTGTGGTTTAGGGTTACGGGTAGGTTTAGGGTTAGGTTTAGGGTTAGGGTTAGGGTTACAGTACAGGTTAGCATGAGGGTAAGGGTTAGGGTTATGGTACAGGTTAGGGTTAGGGTTAGGGTTCGGTTAGGTTTAGGGTGAGGGTTACGGTACAGGTTGGGATTAGGTTTAGGGTTAGGGTTAGGGTTAGGGTTAGTGTTACAGTAGGTGTTACTGTACATGTTGGGGTTAGTGTTAGTGTTAGGAATAGGGTTAGGTTTAGGTTTGCCATAGATGTTAGATTTAGATTTATGGTTAGGGTACAGGTTAGGTTCAGAGTTAGGGGTAGGGTTATGGTACAGGTTATGGTTAGAGTTAGGGTTAGGGTTTCGGTACAGGTTAGGATAAAGGTTAGGTTTAGGGTTAGTGTTAGGATTACAGTACAGCTTAGGTTTAGGGTTAGGGTTAGCATTACTGTACAGGTAAGTGTTACGGTTAGTGTTAGGGTGACGGTTAGAGTTGTGGTACAGTTGTGGGTTAGGGTTACGGGTTGGGTTAGGGTTAGGGTTAGGGTTACGGTTCAGGGTAGGGTTAGGTTTAGGGTTAGGGTTAGTGGTACGGTACAGGTACGTTTTATGGTTAGGGTTAGGGTTAGGGTAAGGGTTAGGGTTAGGGTTGCCATACAGGTGTGGTTTAGGGTTATGGGTAGGTTTGCTGTTAGGGTTACGGTTAGGGTTACGGTACAGGTTAGGGTTAGGGTTAGGGTTAGTTTTAGGGTTAGGGTTATGGTATAGGATAGCATTAGGTTTAGGTTTAGGGTTAGGGTTAGGTTTACGGTACAGGTTAGGGTTAGGGTTAGGGCTAGGTTTTGGGTTACAGTACAGGTTAGGGTTAGGTTTCGGGGTAGGTTTAGGGTTTCGGTACAGGTTAGGTTTAAGGTAGGGTTACTGTTAAGGTTAGGGTTAGAGTTACGGTACCGGTTAGGTTTAGGATTAGTGTTAGGGTTACCATACAGGTTAGGGTTAGGGTTATGGTTAGGTTTAGAGTGTGGGTTAGGTACGGTACACGTCAGTGTTAGGGCTAGGATTACGGTACAGGTTAGGGTAAGGTTAGGGATAGGGTTACATAACAAGTTAGGTTTATGGTTAGGTTTAGGGTTACGGTTACGGTATATGTTAGCGTTAGGGTTAGTGTTAGGGTTAGGTTTAGGGTTACGGTACAGTTTAGGGTCGGGGTAGGGTTAGGGTTAGCGTTAGGGTTACGGTACAGGGTAGGGTTAGGGTTAGGGTTAGGGTTACGATACAAGTTAGTTTCAGGGTTAGTGTAAGGATTAGGCTTATGGTACAGTTTACGCTTAGGGTTAGGGTTAAGTTCTCGGTTCAGGTTAGGGTTAGGGGTAGGGTTATGGTACAGGTTAGGGTTAGCGTTACGTTTAGGGTTAGAGTTATGGTACAGGTAAGGGTTACGGTTAGGCTTAGAGTTAGGGTTACGATTAGGGTTACCGTACAGCTGTGGGTTAGGGTTACAGGTAGGGTGAGGGTTAGGGTTAATGTTACGGTACAGGTTAGGGTGAGGGTTGGGGTTATGGTACTGGTTAGGTCTACGGTTAGGGGTAGGGGTAGGGTTACGGTTACGGTACAGGATAGGGTTAGGGTTAGGTTTAGGGTTAGGGTTACGGTACTGGTTACGTTTAGGGTTAGGGTTAATGTTACAGTACAGGTAAGTTTTATGGTTAGGGTACTGTTAGGGTTAGGGTTAGGGTTAGGGTTAGGGTTAGGGTTGCCATACAGGTGTGGTTTAGGGTTACGGGTAGGTTTAGGGTTAGGTTTAGGGTTAGGGTTAGGGTTACAGTACAGGTTAGCATGAGGGTAAGGGTTAGGGTTATGGTACAGGTTAGGGTTAGGGTTAGGGTTCGGTTAGGTTTAGGGTGAGGGTTACGGTACAGGTTGGGATTAGGTTTAGGGTTAGGGTTAGGGTTAGTGTTACAGTAGGTGTTACTGTACATGTTGGGGTTAGTGTTAGTGTTAGGAATAGGGTTAGGTTTAGGTTTGCCATAGATGTTAGATTTAGATTTATGGTTAGGGTACAGGTTAGGTTCAGAGTTAGGGGTAGGGTTATGGTACAGGTTATGGTTAGAGTTAGGGTTAGGGTTTCGGTACAGGTTAGGATAAAGGTTAGGTTTAGGGTTAGTGTTAGGATTACAGTACAGCTTAGGTTTAGGGTTAGGGTTAGCATTACTGTACAGGTAAGTGTTACGGTTAGTGTTAGGGTGACGGTTAGAGTTGTGGTACAGTTGTGGGTTAGGGTTACGGGTTGGGTTAGGGTTAGGGTTAGGGTTACGGTTCAGGGTAGGGTTAGGTTTAGGGTTAGGGTTAGTGGTACGGTACAGGTACGTTTTATGGTTAGGGTTAGGGTTAGGGTAAGGGTTAGGGTTAGGGTTGCCATACAGGTGTGGTTTAGGGTTATGGGTAGGTTTGCTGTTAGGGTTACGGTTAGGGTTACGGTACAGGTTAGGGTTAGGGTTAGGGTTAGTTTTAGGGTTAGGGTTATGGTATAGGATAGCATTAGGTTTAGGTTTAGGGTTAGGGTTAGGTTTACGGTACAGGTTAGGGTTAGGGTTAGGGTTAGGTTTTGGGTTACAGTACAGGTTAGGGTTAGGTTTCGGGGTAGGTTTAGGGTTTCGGTACAGGTTAGGTTTAAGGTAGGGTTACTGTTAAGGTTAGGGTTAGAGTTACGGTACCGGTTAGGTTTAGGATTAGTGTTAGGGTTACCATACAGGTTAGGGTTAGGGTTATGGTTAGGTTTAGAGTGTGGGTTAGGTACGGTACACGTCAGTGTTAGGGCTAGGATTACGGTACAGGTTAGGGTAAGGTTAGGGATAGGGTTACATAACAAGTTAGGTTTATGGTTAGGTTTAGGGTTACGGTTACGGTATATGTTAGCGTTAGGGTTAGTGTTAGGGTTAGGTTTAGGGTTACGGTACAGTTTAGGGTCGGGGTAGGGTTAGGGTTAGCGTTAGGGTTACGGTACAGGGTAGGGTTAGGGTTAGGGTTAGGGTTACGATACAAGTTAGTTTCAGGGTTAGTGTAAGGATTAGGCTTATGGTACAGTTTACGCTTAGGGTTAGGGTTAAGTTCTCGGTTCAGGTTAGGGTTAGGGGTAGGGTTATGGTACAGGTTAGGGTTAGCGTTACGTTTAGGGTTAGAGTTATGGTACAGGTAAGGGTTACGGTTAGGCTTAGAGTTAGGGTTACGATTAGGGTTACCGTACAGCTGTGGGTTAGGGTTACAGGTAGGGTGAGGGTTAGGGTTAATGTTACGGTACAGGTTAGGGTGAGGGTTGGGGTTATGGTACTGGTTAGGTCTACGGTTAGGGGTAGGGGTAGGGTTAGGGTTACGGTACAGGATAGGGTTAGGGTTAGGTTTAGGGTTAGGGTTACGGTACTGGTTACGTTTAGGGTTAGGGTTAATGTTACAGTACAGGTAAGTTTTACGGTTAGGGTACTGTTAGGGTTAGGGTTAGGGTTAGGGTTAGGGTTAGGGTTGCCATACAGGTGTGGTTTAGGGTTACGGGTAGGTTTAGGGTTAGGTTTAGGGTTAGGGTTAGGGTTACAGTACAGGTTAGCATGAGGGTAAGGGTTAGGGTTATGGTACAGGTTAGGGTTAGGGTTAGGGTTCGGTTAGGTTTAGGGTGAGGGTTACGGTACAGGTTGGGATTAGGTTTAGGGTTAGGGTTAGGGTTAGGGTTAGTGTTACAGTAGGTGTTACTGTACATGTTGGGGTTAGTGTTAGTGTTAGGAATAGGGTTAGGTTTAGGTTTGCCATAGATGTTAGATTTAGATTTATGGTTAGGGTACAGGTTAGGTTCAGAGTTAGGGGTAGGGTTATGGTACAGGTTATGGTTAGAGATAGGGTTAGGGTTTCGGTACAGGTTAGGATAAAGGTTAGGTTTAGGGTTAGTGTTAGGATTACAGTACAGCTTAGGTTTAGGGTTAGGGTTAGCATTACTGTACAGGTAAGTGTTACGGTTAGTGTTAGGGTGACGGTTAGAGTTGTGGTACAGTTGTGGGTTAGGGTTACGGGTTGGGTTAGGGTTAGGGTTAGGGTTACGGTTCAGGGTAGGGTTAGGTTTAGGGTTAGGGTTAGTGGTACGGTACAGGTACGTTTTATGGTTAGGGTTAGGGTTAGGGTAAGGGTTAGGGTTAGGGTTGCCATACAGGTGTGGTTTAGGGTTATGGGTAGGTTTGCTGTTAGGGTTACGGTTAGGGTTACGGTACAGGTTAGGGTTAGGGTTAGGGTTAGTTTTAGGGTTAGGGTTATGGTATAGGATAGCATTAGGTTTAGGTTTAGGGTTAGGGTTAGGTTTACGGTACAGGTTAGGGTTAGGGTTAGGGCTAGGTTTTGGGTTACAGTACAGGTTAGGGTTAGGTTTCGGGGTAGGTTTAGGGTTTCGGTACAGGTTAGGTTTAAGGTAGGGTTACTGTTAAGGTTAGGGTTAGAGTTACGGTACCGGTTAGGTTTAGGATTAGTGTTAGGGTTACCATACAGGTTAGGGTTAGGGTTATGGTTAGGTTTAGAGTGTGGGTTAGGTACGGTACACGTCAGTGTTAGGGCTAGGATTACGGTACAGGTTAGGGTAAGGTTAGGGATAGGGTTACATAACAAGTTAGGTTTATGGTTAGGTTTAGGGTTACGGTTACGGTATATGTTAGCGTTAGGGTTAGTGTTAGGGTTAGGTTTAGGGTTACGGTACAGTTTAGGGTCGGGGTAGGGTTAGGGTTAGCGTTAGGGTTACGGTACAGGGTAGGGTTAGGGTTAGGGTTAGGGTTACGATACAAGTTAGTTTCAGGGTTAGTGTAAGGATTAGGCTTATGGTACAGTTTACGCTTAGGGTTAGGGTTAAGTTCTCGGTTCAGGTTAGGGTTAGGGGTAGGGTTATGGTACAGGTTAGGGTTAGCGTTACGTTTAGGGTTAGAGTTATGGTACAGGTAAGGGTTACGGTTAGGCTTAGAGTTAGGGTTACGATTAGGGTTACCGTACAGCTGTGGGTTAGGGTTACAGGTAGGGTGAGGGTTAGGGTTAATGTTACGGTACAGGTTAGGGTGAGGGTTGGGGTTATGGTACTGGTTAGGTCTACGGTTAGGGGTAGGGGTAGGGTTAGGGTTACGGTACAGGATAGGGTTAGGGTTAGGTTTAGGGTTAGGGTTACGGTACTGGTTACGTTTAGGGTTAGGGTTAATGTTACAGTACAGGTAAGTTTTACGGTTAGGGTACTGTTAGGGTTAGGGTTAGGGTTAGGGTTAGGGTTAGGGTTGCCATACAGGTGTGGTTTAGGGTTACGGGTAGGTTTAGGGTTAGGTTTAGGGTTAGGGTTAGGGTTACAGTACAGGTTAGCATGAGGGTAAGGGTTAGGGTTATGGTACAGGTTAGGGTTAGGGTTAGGGTTCGGTTAGGTTTAGGGTGAGGGTTACGGTACAGGTTGGGATTAGGTTTAGGGTTAGGGTTAGGGTTAGGGTTAGTGTTACAGTAGGTGTTACTGTACATGTTGGGGTTAGTGTTAGTGTTAGGAATAGGGTTAGGTTTAGGTTTGCCATAGATGTTAGATTTAGATTTATGGTTAGGGTACAGGTTAGGTTCAGAGTTAGGGGTAGGGTTATGGTACAGGTTATGGTTAGAGTTAGGGTTAGGGTTTCGGTACAGGTTAGGATAAAGGTTAGGTTTAGGGTTAGTGTTAGGATTACAGTACAGCTTAGGTTTAGGGTTAGGGTTAGCATTACTGTACAGGTAAGTGTTACGGTTAGTGTTAGGGTGACGGTTAGAGTTGTGGTACAGTTGTGGGTTAGGGTTACGGGTTGGGTTAGGGTTAGGGTTAGGGTTACGGTTCAGGGTAGGGTTAGGTTTAGGGTTAGGGTTAGTGGTACGGTACAGGTACGTTTTATGGTTAGGGTTAGGGTTAGGGTAAGGGTTAGGGTTAGGGTTGCCATACAGGTGTGTTTTAGGGTTACGGGTAAGTTTGCTGTTAGGGTTAGGGTTAGGGTTACGGTACAGGTTAGGGTGAGGGCAAGGGTTAGGGTTACGGTACAGGTTAGGGTTATGTTTAGGGTTATGGTTAGGATTAGGGTGAGGGTTAAGGTACAGTTTTGGTTTAGGTTTAGGGTTAGTGTTAGTGTTAGGGTTAGGTTAGGGTTAGTGTTATGGTACATGTTGGGTGTAGGGTTAGTGTTAGTGTTAGGGTTAGGGTTAGGTTTGCCATAGAGGTTAGATTTAGAGTTAGGATTACGGTACAGTTTACGGTTAGGGTTAGGGTAGTGTTTCGGTACAGCTTAGGTTTAGGGTTAAGGTTAGTGCTACGGTACAGGTAAGTGTTAAGGTTAGGGTTACGGTTACGGTTAGGGTTGCGGTATAGTTTTGGCTTAGGGTTACGGGTCGGGTTATGGTTAGGGTTAGGGTTCGGTTTAGTGTTAGGTTTATGGTACAAGTTAGGGTTAGGTTTAGGGTTAGTGTTAGGGTTAGTGTTAGGGTACAGGTTAGGGTTACGTTTAGGTTTAGGTTTAGGGTTAGGGTTAGTGTTATGGTACAGGTTAGGTTTAGGGTTAGTGTTAGGGTCAGGGTTAGGTTTGCCATAGAGGTTAGGGTTAGGGTTAGGGTTAGGTTACAGGTTAGGTTTACAGTTAGGTTTAAGGTGAGGCTTAGGGTTATGGTACTGTTTAGGGTTAGGGCTAGGTTTAGAGTTACGGTACAGTGTAGGGTTCGAGTTAGCGTTAGGGTAAAGTTTAGTGTTAGGGTTAGGGTTAGGGTTAGGGTTAGTGTTAGAGTTACGTACAGTTTATGTTTAGGCTTAGGGTTAGTGTTACAGTACAGGTACATTTACGGTTATTGTTCTAGTTAGACTTAGGGTTGGTTTGCCGTACAGGTGTGGGTTATGGTTACGGGTAGGGTTAGGTTTAGGGTAAGGGTTACGGTACAGGTTACAGTTAGGTTTAGGGTTAGGGTTACGGTACAGTTAATGGTTAGTGTTAGGGTTAGGGTTACGATACAGGGTAGGTTTAGGGTTAGGGTTATGGTACAGGTAAGGTTTAGGGTTAGGGTTAGGGTTAGGGTTAGGTTTAGGGTTAGGTTTGCCATAGAGGTTAGGGTTAGGCGTAGGGTTAGGGTACAGTTTAGGTTTATAGTTAGGGTTAGGGTTAGGGTTACCTTACAGTTTGGTTTATGTTTAGGGATAGGGTTAGGATTAGGGTTACGGTTAGGGTTTGTGTTACGGTACATGTTGGGGTTAGTGTTAGTGTTAGTGTTAGGATTAGGGTTAGGTTTAGGTTTGCCATAGATGGTAGATTTAGATTTAGGGTTAGGGTACAGGTTAGGTTCAGAGTTAGGGGTAGGGTTATGGTACAGGTTATGGTTAGCGTTAGGGTTAGGGTTTAGGTACAGGTTAAGATAAAGTTTAGGTTTAGAGTTAGTGTTAGGATTTCGGTAAAGCTTAGGTTTAGGGTTAGGGTTAGTGTTACTGCACAGGTATTGGTTACGGTTAGTCTTAGGGTTACGGTTAGAGTTGAGGTAAAGTTGTGGGTTAGGGTTACGGGTAGAGTTAGGGTTAAGGTTAGGATTAGGGTACGGTTCAGTGTAGGGTTAGGGTTAGGGTTAGGGTTAGGGTACGGTTCAGTGTAGGGTTAGGTTTAGGGTTAGGGTTAGTGTTACGGTACAGGTAGGTTTTATGGTTAGGGTTAGGGTTAGGGTTATAGTTAGGGTTAGGGTTGCCGTACAGCTGTGGTTTAGGGTTATGGGTAGCTTTAGTGTTAGTGTTAGGGTTAGGGTTACGGTGCAGGTAAGGGTGACGGTAAGGTTTAGGGTTACGGTACAGGTTAGAGTTATGGTTAGGGTTAGGGTTAGATTTAGTGTTAGGTTTATGGTACACGTTAGGGTTAGGGTTAGGGTTAGTGTTAGGGTTAGGGTTAGGGTACAGGTTAGGGTTAGGTTTAGGTTTAGGGTTAGGGTTAGGGTTAGGTTTAGGTTTAGGGTTATGGTTACGGGTGGGGTTACCGTAAAGGTTAGTGTCAGGGTTGCGGTTGGGTTAGGTTTAGGGTTGCGGTACAGGTTATGGTTATGTTTAGAGTTAAGGTTACCGTACAGTTTAGGGTTAGGGTTCGGGTTAGGGTTGCGGTGCAGTTTAGGGTTAGTGTTAGGGTTACGGTACAGGTTAGCATTAGTTTTAGGGTTAGGGTTAGGATTATGGTACAAGTTATGTTTATGGTTAGATTTAGGGTTAGAGTTAGGGTTACGGTAGAGGTTAGTTTTAGGGTTGGGTTTGGGTTTAGGGTTATGGTTAGGGTAACGGTACATGTTAGGTTTCGGTTTAGGGGTAGGGTTAGGGTTAAGGTTAAGGCATAAGTCAGCATTAAGGTTAGGCGTAGGGATTAGTTTTAGGGTTACGGTACAGGATAGGGTTAGGGTTAGGTTTAGTGTTAGGGTTAGGGTTACGGTATAGGATAGCATTAAGTTTAGGGTTAGGGTAAGGGTTAGGGTTAGGGTTACGGTACAGGTTAGGGTTAGGTTTACGGGTAGGGTTAGGTTTACAGTACAGGTTAGGGTTAAGGTTAGCGTTACTGTTAGGTTTAGGGTTAGGGTCACGGTACCGGTTAGGTTTAGGGTCATGGTGAGGTTTAGGGTTACGGTACAGGTTACGGTTAGTGTTAGTGTTAGGGTTAGGGTTATGGAACAGGTTAGGGATAGGTTTAGGGGTACAGTTAGGGTTATGGTACAGTTTAGAGTTAAGTTTAGGGTTACTGTTAGGGTTTGGGTTAGGTTTACGGTACCGGTTAGGTTTAGGGTTAGGGTTAGGTTTAGGGTTACTGTACAGGTTAGCGTTAGTGTAAGGGTTAGGTTTAGGGTTAAGGTTAGGGTTACGGTACAGGTTAGGGTTAGGTTTAGGGGTGGGGCTAGGGTTACAGTACAGTTTAGGGTTTCGTTTAGGGTTACTGTTAGTTTTAGGGTTACGGTACCCGTTAGGTTTAAGCTTAGAGTTACGGTTAGGGTTACCATACAGGTTAGAGTTAGGGTTAGGGTTAGGGTTACGGTACAGGTTATATTATGATTAGGATATGGGTTAGGATTACGGTACAGGTTAGGGTTAGGGTTAGTGTTACGTACAGGTTGGGGTTAGGTTTAGGATTAGGTTTCTGGAACAAGTTAGTGTTACTCTTAGGTTTAGGGTTAGCGTTAGGGTTAGGTTTACAGTACAGTTTAGGGTTAGGTTTAGGGTTAGGTTTCGGGTTATGGTAGCGGTTAGGGTTAGGGTTAGGGTTGGGTCAGGGTTACGGTTAGGGTTGCGGTACAGTTGTGGGTTAGAGTTACGGGTAGGGTTAGTGTTAGGGTTAGGGTTACTGTTAGGGTTATGGTACAGGTTAGGTTTTCGTTTAGGGGTATGGTTGCGGTACAGGTAAGGGTTACGGTTAGGGTTAGCGTTAGGTTTAGGGTTTGGGTTAGGTTTAGGATTAAGGTTAGTGTTAGGTTTAGGGTTAGGGTTACGGTACAGGTGAGATTTAGGGTTAGGGTTAGGGTTACGGTATTGGTTAGGGTGAGGCTTAGGTTTGGGGTTAGGGTTACGGTTAGGATTACGGTACAGGCTAGGGAACGTTTACGTTCAGGTTTAGGTTTACGGTTAGGGTTAAATGTAGGATTAGGTTCTGGGTTTGGTTTAGTGTTACGGTACAGGTTAGGGTTAGGTTTACGGTATATGGTAGGGTTAGGGTCAGGGTTAGGTTTAGGGTTACTTACAATTTAGGGTTAGGATTAGTGTTAGGGTTAGGGTTACGGTACAGGTTAGTGTTAGGGTTAGGGTTAGGGTTAGTGGTAGGGTTAGGGTTATGGTACAGGTTAGGGTTTGGGTTAGGGTTACCGTATAAGTTAGTGTCAGGGTTAGAGTTAGCGTTAGGCTTAGGTTTAAGTTTACGTTTGCGGTACAGGTTAGGGTTAGGGTTAGGCTAGGTTTAGGGTTACCTTACTGGTTAGTGTTAGGTTTAGGGTTTGGTTAGGGTTGCGGTACACGTTAGGGTTAGGTTTACCGTACAGGTTAGGGTTAGTTTTAGGGTTACGGTAGAGGTTAGGGTTAGGGTTAAGGTTAGGGTTAAAGTACAGGTTAGGGTTAGGTTTAGGGGTACGGTTAGGGTTACGGTACCGGTTAGGCTTAGGTTTAGTGTTAGGGTTAGGGTTAGGGTTGGGTTTAGGGTTTCGTTTAGGGTAACAGTACAGGTTAGGGTTATGGTTAGGTTTAGAGTTAGAGTTAAGGTATAGGATAGCTTTAAGTTTAGGGCTAGGGTAAGGGTCAGGGTTAGGGTTACAATACAGGTTAGTGTTAGGTTTAGGGGTAGGGTTAGGGTTAAAGTACTTGTTAGGGTGAAGGTTAGCGTTACTGTTAGGGTTCGGGTTAGGGTCACGGTACCGGTTAGGTTTAGGGTCAGGGTTACGGTACAGGTTATGGTTAGTGTTAGGGTTAGGGTTACGGAACAGGTTAGGATTAGGTTTAGGGGTACAGTTAGGGTTACGGTACAGGTTAGGTTTAGGTTAGTGTTACGGTACAGGTTAGGGTTAGGGTTTTTGTTATGGTTAGGGTTAGGTTTGCCATAGTGGTTAGGGTTAGGTTACAGGTTAGGTTTAGGGTTAGGGTTAGGTTTAGGTTTAGGGTTATGGTACAAGGTAGGGTTCGGATTATGGTTAGGCTTACAGTACATGTTAGGGTTAGGGTAAGGGTTAGTGTTAGGGTTAGGGTTACGGTACAGGATAGGGTTAGGTTTAGGGTTAGCGTTAGGTTTAGGGTTACGGTACAGTTTAGGGTTAAGTTTAGGGTTAGGGTAAGGGTTACGGTAATGGTTAAGGTTAGGGTTAGGGTTGTGTTTAGGATTACGGTTTGGGTAATGGTATAGTTTAGCGATACGGTTAGGGTTAGGTTTAGGTTTATGTTATAGGATAACATTAAGGTTAGGGTTAGGGTTAGGTTTACCGTTACGGTACAGGTTAGGGTTACAGTTAGGGTTAGGGTTAGGGTTACGGTACAGGTTGGTTTAGGTGTAGGTTTAGGGTTAGGTTTACGGTACTGTTTAGGGTTAAGTTCAGGGTTACGGTTAGGGTTAGGGTTATGGTTAGTGTTGCGGTACAGTTGTGGGTTGAGTTACGGGTAGGGTTAGTGTTAGGGTTAGGGTTACTGTTAGGGTTACGGTACAGGTTAGGTTTACGTTTAGGGTTATGGTTAGGGTACAGGTAATGGTTACAGTTAGGATTAGTGTTAGAGTTAGGGTTAGGGTTATGTTTAGGATTAAGGTTAGTGTTAGGGTTAGGGTTACGGTACAGGTGAGAGTTATGGTTAGGGTTAGGGTTACGGTTACGGTAGTGGTTAGGGTGAGGCTTAAGTTTGGGATTAGGGTTACGGTTAGGGTTACGGTACAGGTTAGGGATACGTTTACGTTTAGGGTTAGAGTTACGGTTAGGGTTAAGTGTAGGTTTAGGTTTAGGGTTAGGGTTAGTGTTACGGTACAGGTTAGGGTTAGGGTTAAGGTCCATGGTAGGGTTAGGATTAGGGTTAGGTGTAGGGTTACTTACAATTTAGGGTTAGGATTACTGTTAGGGTTAGGGTTACGATACAGGTTAGTGTTAGGGTTAGGGTTAGGGTTAGTGTTAGGGTTAGGGTTACGGTACAGGTTAGGGTTAGGGTTAGGGTTAGGGATAGGGTTTCGGTAAAGGGCTAGGGTTAAGGTTAGGTTTAGGTTTACGGTACAGGTTAGGTTTAGGTTTAGGTTTAGGGTTAGGGTTACGGTACAGGTTAGGGTTAAGTTTAGGGCTACTGTTAAGGTTAGGGTTAGGTTTCGGTACCAGTTAGGTTTAGGCTTAGCGTTAGGGTTAGGGTTACCATACAGGTTAGAGTTCGGGTTAGGGTTAGGGTTAGTTTTAGGGTTAGGATTATGGTACAGGGTAGGGTTAGGATTATGTTTCAGATTACGGTACACGTTAGGGTTAGGGTTAGGTTTAGGGTTAGTGTTAGGGTTAGCGTTACGGTACAGGTTAGGGTTAGGTTTAGGGTTAGCGTAAAGGTTAGGTTTACGGTTCAGTTTAGGGTAAAGTTTAGGGTTAGGGTTAGGGTTAGGGATCGGGTTACGGTAGCGGTTATGTTTAGGGTTAGGGTTGGGTTTAGGGATACGGTTAGGGTAACGGCACAGGTTAGGGTTACAGTTAGGGTTGGGGTTAGGGTTACGGAATAAGATAGCATTAAGGTTAGTGTTAGGGTTACGGTACAGTTTTGGTTTAGGTTTAGGGGTAGGGTTAGGGTTACGTTCAGGTTAGGGTTAAGGTTAGCATAACTGTTAGGGTTAGGGTTAGGGTTAGGGTTACGGAACCGTTTATGCTTAGGGTTAGGGTTGGAGTCACTGAACAGGTTCAGATAGATTTAGGGGTAGGGTTAGAGTTACGGTACAGGCTAGGATTAAGGTTAGGGTTACTGTTAGGTTTAGGGTTAGGGTTACGGTACCAGTTAGGTTTAGGGTTATGGTTAGGTTTAGGGTTATTCTACAGGTTAGGGTTAGGGTTATGGTTAGGGTTAGGGTTAGTGTTAAGGTACAGGTTAGGGTTAGGTTTAGGGTTAGGGTTAGGGTTATGGTACAGGTAAGGGTAAAGTTTAGGGTTACTGTTAGGGTTAGTGTTAGGGTTACGGTACCGGTTACGTTTAGGGTTAGGTTTAGGGTTATGGTTCAGGAAAGGCTTACGGTTAGGGTTAGTGTTAGGGTTACGGTTAGGGTTGCGATACAGTTGTGAGTTAGGGTTATGGGTAGGGTTAGTGATAGGGTTAGAGTTAGGGTTAGGGTTATGTACAGGGTGGAGATAGGGTAGGGTTAGGGTTAAGGTTACAGTGACGGTAGTGGTTAGGGTTAGGCTTAGGTTTGGGGTTAGGGTTACGTTTAGGGTTACGGTACAGGTTAGGGATACATTTACAGTCATGGTGAGGGTTAGGATTAGTGTTAAGGTACAGGTTAGGGTTAGGGTAAGGTTTGCCATAGATGTGAGGGTTAGGGTTAGGGTACAGGTTAGGTTTACAGTTAGGGTTAAGGTTAGGGTTAGGGTTACGGGTCAGGGAACAGTTAGGTTTAGCTGTAGGGTTACGGTACATAATAGGGTTAGGCTTAGTGTTAGGTTTAGGGTTACGGTACACATTAGTGTTAGGGTTAGGGTTAGAGTTAGTGTTAGTGTTAGTGTTAGGATTAGGGTTACGGTACAGGTTTGGGTTAGGGTTACGTTCCATGGTAGGGTTAGGGTTAGGGTTAGGTTTAGGGTTACTTACAATTTAGGGTTAGGATTAGTGTTAGGGTTAGGGTTACGGTACAGGTTAGTGTTAGGGTTACGGTTAGGGTGAGTGGTAGGGTTAGGGTTACGGTACAGGTTAGGGTTTGGGTTAGAGTTAGGGTTTCGGTACAGGTTAGGGATAAGTTTAGGTTTAGGTTTACGGTACAGGTTACGTTTAAGTTTAGGGTTAGGGTTAGGGTTAGGGTTATTGTACAGTTTAGGTTTAGGGTTAGGGTTAGCGTAAGGGTTAGGGTTAGGGTTAGGGATAGTATTACGGTACAGGTTAGGGTTAATTTTGTCTTAGGATTAGGGTTAGGGTTATGTTTGGAAGGAGGTTAGATTTAGAGTTAGGGTTAGGGTACAGGTTAGGTTAGAGGTAGGCTTAGGGTTAGGGTTAGGGTTATGGTACAGGTTAGGGTTAGGGTTAGAGTTAGGGTTACGGTACAGGGTAGGGTTAGAATTATGGTTAGGGTTTCGGTACACATTAGGGTTAGGGTTAGGGTTAGTGTTAGGGTTATGGTACAGGTTAGTTTTACAATTAGGGGTATGGTTACGGTACAGGTAAGGGTTAGGGTTAGGGTTAGCATTACGGTTAAGGTTAGGGTTAGGGTCAGGGTTAGGGTTAAGGTTAGGTTTAGGGTTACGGTTAGGGTTATGGTACAGGTTAGAGTTAGGGTTACGGTTAAGGTTAGGTTTAGGGTTAAGGTTAGGCTTAGGGTTGGGGTTAAGGTTACGGTTAGGGTTATGATACAGGTTAGGGATACGTTTAGGGTTAGGGTTAGGGTTAGGGTTAGGGTTAGGGTTATGATTAGTGTTACGGTATAGGTTAGGGTTGGGGTTAGTGTTAGGATTAGGGTTAGAGTTATGTTTGCCCTAGAGGTTAGATTTAGAGTTAGGGTTAGGGTACAGGTTAGGTTTAGAGTTAGGGTTAGGGTTAGGGTTATGGTACAGGTTAGGGTTAGGCTAAGGGTTAGGGTTCCCTTTACGGTACAGGGTAGGGTTAGAATTATGGTTAGGGTTACGGTACACGTTAGGGTTAGGGTTAGGGTTAGGGTTACGGTACTGGTTAGGTTTAGGGTTAAGGTTAGTGTTATGGTAAAGGTAAGTGTTATTGTTATGGTTAGGGTTAGGGTTAGGGTTTCTGTACAGTTGTGGTTTAGGGTACGGGTAGGGTTAGCGTTAGGGTTGGGGTTATGGTACAGGTTAGGGTTAGGGTTAGGGTATTGGTTAGGGGTCGTGTCAGGGTTAGGGTTACCCTACAGGTAAGGGTTATGGTTAGGGTTAGGGTTAGAGTTACGGTTAGGGTTGCAGTACAGTTGTGGGTTAGGGTTACGAGTAGGTTTAGGGTTAGGGTTACGGTACATGTTAGGATTAGGGTTAGGGTTAGCATTAGGTTTACGGAACAAGTTAGGGTTAGGGTTAAGGTAAGGGTTTCAGTACAGTTTAGGGTTAGGGATAGGGTTAGGTTTAGGGTTACGGTACAGTTTAGGTTTACAGTTAGGGGTATGGTTACGGTACAGGCAAGGTTTAGGGTTAGGGTTAGGGTTAGCGTTATGGTTATGGTTAGGGTTAGCGTTCGGGTTAAGGTTAGGTTTAGGGTTACGGTTAGGGTACGGTACAGGTTAGAGTTAGGGTTACGGTTAAGGTTAGTGTTATGGTTAAGGGTAGGCTTAGGGTTGGGGTTAGGGTTATGGATAGGGTTACGGTACAGGTTAGGAATACGTTTATGGTTAGGGCTAGTGTTAGGGTTAGTGTTACGGTACAGGTTGGGGTTAAGGTCACTGTTAGGTTTAGCGTTAGGTTTCCTTAGAGGTTAGGGTTAGGGTTAGGGTTAGGGTTAGGGTTACGGTACATGGTAGGTTAGGGTTAGGGTTAGGTTTAGGGTAACGGTACAATTTAGGGTTAGGGTTAGTGTTAGGGTTAGTGTTACGGTACAGGTTAGTGTTAGGGTTAGGGTTAGGGTTCGGGTTAGGTTTAGGGTTAGGGTTACGGTACAGGTTAGGGTAAGGGTTAGGTTAGGGTTGGGACAGGTTAGGGTTAAGGTTATGTTTAGGGTTACGGTACAGGTTAGGTTAGGTTTAGAGTTAGTGTTAGGGTTAGTTTTAGGGTTATTGTACAGTTTAGGTTTAGGTTTAGGGTTAGGGTTAGGGTTAGGGTTAGTGTTACAGTACAGGTTAGGGTTAGGTTTAGGGTAAAGGTTAGGGTTAGGGTTACGGTTAGGGTTAGAGTTACGTTACAGGTTATGTTTAGGATTAGGGTTAGTGTTACAGTACAGGTAAGGGTTACGGTTAGTGTTAGTGGTAGGGTTAGGGTTAGGGTTAGGGTTGCCGTACATCTGTGGGTAATGGTACGGGTAGGGTTACGGTTAGGGTAGGGTTACGGTACAGATTAGTGTGAGGGTTAGGGTAGGGTTACAGTACAGGTTAGGGTTAGGGTTATGGTAAGCGGTAGAGTTACGGACCAGGTTAGGGTTAGGGTAGGGTTTCGGTACAGTTTAGGGTTAATGTTAGTGTTAGGTTTAGGTTTGTGGTATTGGTTAGGATTAGGGTTAGGCTTAGGTTTACAGTACAGGTTAGGGGTAGGGTTAGGTTTAAGGTTAACGTACAGGATAGGGTTAGGTTTAGGGTTAGGTTTAGGGTTAGGTAGGGTTGCGGTACAGGTTAGGGTTAGGGTTACGGTTAAGGATACCGTACAGGTTAGGTTAGGGTAAGGGTTAGGGTTATGGTTAGTGTTACCGTACACGTTAGTGTCAGGGTTAGGGTTAGCGTTAAGTTTAGGGTAACGTTTAGTTTTGCGGTACAGGTTAGGGTTAGGGTTAGGGTGAGGGTTACCTTACAGGTTATGGTTAGGCCAGAGTTGGGTTAGGGTTGCGTTACAGGTTAGGGTTAGGGTTAGGGTTAGAGTTAGAGTTACCTTACAGGTAAGGGTTAGGTTTAGGGTTACGGTACAGGTTAGGGTAGGGTTAGGGGTAATGTTAGGGTTACGGTACAGGTTCGGGATAGGTTTAGGGGTAGGATTAGGTTTACAGTACAGGTTAGTGTTAAGGTTAGGTTACTGTTAGAGTTAGGGTTAGGGTTACGGTACCGGTTAGGTTTAGGGTTACGTTTAGGGTTATGGCAGAGGTAAGGATTTCGGTTAGGGTTAGGGTTACGGTTAGTGTTGCGGTACAGTTGTGGGTTAGAGTTACGGGTAGGGTTAGTGTTAGGGTTATGGTAAGGGTTAGGGTTAGTGTTAGGGTTACGGTACAGTTTAGGTTTATGTTTAGGTGTATGGTTAAGCTACAGGTAAGGACTACAGTTAGGGTTAGTGTTAGGGTTAGGTTTAGGGTTAGTGTTACGGTTACGGTAGTGGTTAGTGTTAGGCTTAGGGTTGGGGTTAGGGTTGCGGTTAGGGTTATGGTACAGGTTAGGGAAACGTTTATGTTTAGGGTTATGGTTAGGGTTAAGGTTAGGTTTAGGGTTACGGTTAGGGTTAGGGTTAGTGTTAAGGTACAGGTTAGGGTTATGTTTAGTGTTAGGGTTAGGCTAGGTTTGCCATAGAGGTTAGGGTTAGGGTAATGGTGAGGGTATGGTTTAGGTTTACAGTTATGGTTAAGGTTAGGGTTAGGGTAACGGTTCAGGTAACGGTTAGGGTTAGGGTGAGGGTTACGGTACATGGTAGGGTTAGGGTTAGGGTTAGGTTTAGTATTACGGTAAAATTTAGGGTTAGGGTTAGTGTTAGGGTTAGGGCTACGGTACAGGTTAGTGTTAGTCTTAGGGTTAGGGTTTCGGTACAGGTTAGGGTTAAGGTTAGGTTTATGGTTAGGTTTAGTGTTAGGGTTTATGTACAGTTTAGGTTTAGGCTTAGGGTTAGGGTTAGGTTTAGGGTTATTGTACAGTTTAGGTTTAGGTTTAGGGTTAGGGTTAGGTTTAGGGTTACGGTTAGTGTTACGGTACAGGTTAGTTTTAGGGTTATGTTTAGGTTTAGGTTTAGGGTTAGGGTTAGTGTTACGGTACAGGTTAGGGTTAGGGTTAGGGTTAGGTTTACAGTACAAGTTAGGGTTAGGGTTTGGTTTACGGTACAGGTTAGCATTAGGTTTAGGATTAGGGTTCGGGTTAGGGCTAGGGTTAGGGTTAGGGTTACGATATACGTTATGGTTAGGTTTAGGTTTAGGTTTAGGATTAGGGTTAGGGTTAGGGTTACGGTAGTGGTTAGGGTTAAGTTTAGGGTTGGGTTTAGGTTTACGGTTAGGGCACTGTACAGGTTAGGGTTACGGTTTGGGTTAGGGTTATGGTTATGGTATAGGTTAGAGTTAGGTTTAGGGGTAGGGTTAGGGTTATGGTACAGTTTAGGGTTAAGGTTAGCGTTACTGTTAGGGTTAGGGTTAGGGTTACGGTAGCGGTTAGGTTTAGGTTTAGGGTTAGGGTTATGGTACAAGTAAGGTTTACGGTTAGGGTTAGTGTTAGGGTTACGGTTAGGGTTACGGTACAGTTGTGTGTTAGGTTAGGCGTAGGTTTAGTGTTAGGGTTAGAAATAGGGCTAGGGTTATGGTACAGGTTAGGTTTACGGTTAGAGTCAGGTTTACGGTTATGGTTACGGTAATGGTTAGGGTTCGGCTTAGGGTGGGGGTTCGGGTTAAGGTTAGGGTTACGGTACAGGTTAGGGATACATTTATGTTTCGGGTTAGAGTTAGGGTTAGTGTTACGGTACAGGTTAGGGTGACGGTTAGTGTTAGTGTTAGGTTTAGGTTTGCCATAGAGGTTAGGGTTTGGGTTAGGTTTAGGAACAGGTTAGATTTAGATTGAGGGTAAAGTTAGGGTTAGGGTTAGGGTTAGGATTAGGGTTAGGTTTATGTTTGCCATAGAGGTTAGATTTAGAGTTAGGGTTAGGATACAGGTTAGGTTTACAGTTAGGGTTAGGGTTAGGGTTAGCGTTACGGTACAGTTTCGGGTTCGGGTTATGGTTAGGGTTAGGGTTACGGTACAGGGTAGGTTTCGGATTATGGTTAGGGTTACAGTACAAGTTAGGGTTAGGGTTAGGGTTAGTGTTAGGGTTATGGTTACTGTTCAGGTTAGGGTTAGGTTTAGGGTTAACATTAGTGTTAGGGTTACGGTACAGTTTAGGGTTAAGTTTAGGTTTAGGGTTATGGTTAGGTTTAGGGTTACGGTAGTCGTTAGGGTTAGGGTTAGGGTTGGGTTTATGGTTTCAGTTCGGGTAACGGTATAGGTTAGGGTTACGGTTAGGGTTAGGGTTAGGTTTACAGTATAGGATAGCATTAAGTTTACAGTTAGGTTTAGGTTTAGTGTTACGGTAATGTTAGGGTTAGGGTTAGGGTTAGGTTTACGGTACAGGTTAGTGTTAATGTTAGGGTTACTGTTAGGGTTAGGGTTAGGGTTACGGTACCGGTTAGGTTTAGGGTTACGTTTAGGGTTACGGTACAGATTAGGGTTACGGTTATGGTTAGGGTTACTGTTAGGGTTGCGGTACAGTTTCAGTTAGAATTACGGGTAGGGTTAGGGCAGGGTTAGGGTTGGGGATAGGGTTACGATTAGGGTTACGGTACAGGTTAGGGATAAGTTTATGGTTAGGGTTAGGGTTAGGGTTAGTGTTACGGTACAGGTTAGGGTTAGTTAGGGTTAGGGTTTTGGTACAGTTTAGGGTTAGGGTTAGGGTTAGGGTTAGGGTTACGGTTCAGGGTAGGGTTCGGATTATGGTTAGGGTGACGGTACAAGTTAGGGTTAGTGTTAGGGTTAGAGTTAGGTTTTGGCTTACGGTACAGGTTAGGGTTAGGTTTAAGTTTAGGGTTATGGTTATGGTTAGGGTTACAGTACAGGTTAGGGTTACGGTGAGGGTTAAGGTTAGGCATAGGGATAGGGTTAGGTTTACTGTTAGGTTTACGGTCTAGGTTAGGGTTAGGGTTAGGATTAGGGTTACCGTACAGGTTGGGGTTAAGTTTAGGGTTACAGTACAGGTTTCCATTACGTTTAGAGTTAGGTTTAGGGTTAGGGTTATGGTACAGGTTAGGGTTAGGGATAGGGTTACGGTACAATTTAGGGGTAGGTTTAGGGTTATGTTACAGGTTAGCATTAGGTTTTGGATTAGGGTTAGATTTACGGTACACGTTTGGGTTAGGTTTAGGCTTACGATACAGGTTAGGGTTAGGAATACGGTTAGGGTTATGGTTATGGTAAAGGTTAGGGTTAGGGTTAAGGTTAAGGTTTCGGTACAGTTTAGGGTTAGGGTTAGGATTAGGTTTAGGGTTACGGTACTGGTTATGTTTAGGTTGGGTTATAGTTACGGTACAGGTAAGTTTTACGGTTAGGGTTAGGTTTAGGGTTAGGGTTAGGGTTACGGTACTGCTAAGGTTTAGGGTTAGGGTTTGTGTTACGGTGCAGGTAAGGGTTACGGTTGGGGCTAGGTTACAGTTAGTGTTGCAGTACAGTTGAGGGGTAAGGTTACGGGTAGGGTTAGGGTAAGGGTTAGAGTTAGGGTTACAGTTCAGGTAGGGTTAGGTTTAGGGTTAGGGTTAGTGTTACGGTATAGGTAAGTTTTACGGTAGGGGTTAGGGTTATGGTTAGGTTTAGGGTTAAGGTTTATGTACAGGTGTGGTTTAGTGTCAGGGGTAGGGTTAGTGTTAGTGTTAGGGTTAGGGTTACGGTAGAGGTTAGGGTGAGGGTAAGGGTTAGGGTTATGTTACAGGTTAGGGTTAGGGTTAGGTTTAGGGTGAGGGTTACGTACAGGTTGGGTTTAGGGTTAGGGTTAGGGTTATGGTTAGTGTTACGGTACATATTGGGGTTAGGGTTACTGTTAGGGTTAGGTTTAGGGTTAGGTTTGCCATAGAGGTTAGATTTAGAAATACCGTTAGTATTAGGGGTAGGGTTATGGTACAGGTTAGGGTAAGTTTCAGGTTTAGGGTTACGGGTACAGGTTATAGTTATGGTTAGGGTTAGGGTTTCGGTACAGGTTAGGGTAAAGGTTAGTTTTAGTGTTAGGGTTAGGGTTACGGTACAGCTGAGGTTTAGGGTTAGGGTTAGTGTTACGGTACAGGTAAGGGATGCGGTTAGGGTTGCAGTACATGATGTGGGTTAGGGTTATGGGTAGCGTTAGGTTTAGGGTTAGGGTTAGGGTTCAGGGTAGGGTTAGGTTTAGGGTTAGGGTTACGGTACAGGTTAGGGTAAATTTTAGGGTTAGGGTTACGGTACATGTTATGGTTAGGTTTAGGGTAAGTGCTTCACTACAGCTTAGGGTAATGGTTAGTTTTAGTGTTAGGGTTAGGGTTACAGTACAGCTTAGGTTTAGGGTTAGGGTTAGTGTTACGGTACAGGTAAGGATTACGGTTAGGGTTAGGGTTACAGTTAGGGTTGCGGTACAGTTGTGGGTTAGGATTACGCGTAGGGTTAGGGTTAGGGTTAGGGTTACAGTTCAGGGTAGGGTTAGGATTAGGGGTAAGGTCGGTACAAGTTAGGGTTAGGGTTAGTGTTAGGGTTTGGGTTATGGTACAGGTTAGGGTTAGGGTTAGGTTTAGGGTTATGGTGAGGGGTTGGGTTACCGAACAGGTTAGTTTCAGGGTTAGGGATAGGGTTAGGTTACGTTTAGGGTTGCGGTACAGGTTAGGGTAGGGCTAGGGTTAGGGTTACCTTATAGTTTAGGGTTAGGGTTAGGGTTAGGTTTGTGGTACAGGTTAGGGTTAGGTTTAGGGTTAGGGTTAGGGTTATAGTACAGGTTAGGGTAAAGATTAGGTTTAGGGTTAGGGTTAGGGTTAGGGTTACAATACAGGTTATGGTTTTGGTTATGGTTATGGTTATGGTTATGGTTAGGGTTAGGGTTACGTTAGAGGTTATGGTTATCTTAGGGTTAGGGATAGGGTCACGGTACAGGTTAGGGTTAGGGTTAGTGTTAGGGTTAGGGTTAGGTTTGCCATAGAATTTAGATTTAGGGTGAGGGTTAGGTACAGGTTAGGTTTATAGTTAGTTTTAAGGTTTAGGTTAGGGTTACGGTACAGGTTAGGGTTAGGGTTAGAGTTACGGTACAGGGTAGGATTAGGGTTACGTTTAGGGTTGCAGTACAGGTTATGGTTAAGGTTAGTTTTAGGGTTACAGTACAGGTTAGGATTAGGGTTAGGATTATGTTTAGGGTTACGGTACAGGTTAGGTTTATGGTTAGGGTAACTGTTACGGTACAGGTAAGGGTTACGGTTAGGGTTAGGGTTAGGGTTACTGTTAGGGTTGCGGTTCAGTTGTGGGTTAGGGTTACGGGTAGGGTTAGTGTTAGGGTTACGGTGAGGGTTAGGGTTACGGTCCAGGTTAGGTTTACGGTTAGGGGTATGGTTACGGTACAGGTAAGGGTTAGGGTTATGGTTAGCGTTAGGGTTAGGTTTAGGGTTGGGTTAGGGTTAGGGTTAAGGTTAGGGTTAGGGTTAGGGTTATGGTCCAGGTTAGAGTTAAGGTTAGTGTTGGGTTAGGTTTAGGGTTATGGTTACGGTAGTTGTTAGGGTTAGGCTTAAGGTTGTGGTTAGGGTTACGGTTAGGGTTACGGTACAGGTTAGGGATATATTTACGGTTAGGATTAGCATTAGGGTAGGGTCACAGTTAGGTTTAGGGTAAGGTTTTGGGATAGGGTTAGGGTTAGTGTTACGGTACAGGTTAGGGTTAGCTTTAACATTAGGGTTAGGTTTAGGTTTGCCATAGAGTTTAGGGTTAGGGTTATGGTTAGGTTACAGATTAGTTTTAGAGTTAGGGTTAAGGGTAGGGTTAGGGTTACGGTTCAGGTAACGGTTACGGTTAGGGTTAGGGTTACGGTACACGGTAGGGTTAGTGTTAGGGTTAGGATTGGAGTTACGGTACAGGTTAGGTTTAGGTTTGGGCTAGGGTTAGGTTTACAGTAGAGGTTAGGGATAAGGTTAGGGTTAGGGTTAGGTTTAGGTTTAGGGTTAGGGTTACCATACAGGTTAGGGTTATGGTTTTGGTTAGGGTTAGTGTTAGGGTTACGTGAGAGGTTATGGTTACTTTAGGGTTAGGGTTTTGGGTTACGGTACGGGGTAGGGTTAGGTTTAGGGTTACGTTAGAGGTTAGCGTTAGGGTTAGGGTTAGTGTAACGGAACAACTTAGGGTTGCGGTAAGGTTTAGGGTTAGAGTTACTTTATAGGTTAGCGTTAGGGTAGTGTTAGGGTTAGCTTTAGGGTTACGGTATAGGTTATGGTTGCGGTTAGGGTTAGCGTTTGGGTTAGGGTTATGGTACAGGTTAGAGTTAGGGTTAGGTTGATGGTTACGGTACACGTTAGGGTTAGGGTAAGTGTTATGGTTATAATACAAGTTAGGGTTACAGTTAGGGTTAGGGTTAGGGTTACCGTACAGGTTAGGTTAAGGGTTAGTGGTAGGGTTACGGTATAGGTTAGAGTTAGGGTTAGGGTTAGGTTTAGGGATAGGGTACAAGTTAGGGTTACGGTTAGGTATAGCGTTAGGTTTATGGTATAGGTTAGCATTAGGGTTAGGGATAGGGTTAGGTTTAGTGTTATGGTACAAGATAGGGTTAGGGTTAGGTTTACGGTACAGGTTAGGGTTAGGTTTATGGTTAGGGTTAGGGGTACGGTAGAGGTTATGGTTATGGTTAGGTTAGGGTTAGGGTTAGGGTCAGGGTTAGGGTTAGGGTTAGTGTTACGGTACATGTTAGGGTTAGTGTTAGTGTTAGGGTTAGGGTTAGGTTGGCCATAGAGTTTAGATTTAGTATTATGTTTAGGGTACAGGTTAGGTTTATAGTTAGATTTAATGTTAGGGTTAGGGTTACGGTACAGGTTAGGGTTGGGGTTAGGGTTACGGTACAGATTAGCATTAGGATTAGGGTTAGTGTTATGATTAAGGGTAGGGTTAGTTTTACGGTAGTGGTTAGGTTTAGGCTTAGGGTTGGGTTTAGGGTTATGGTTAGGGTTACAGTGTAGGTTAGCGTTAGGTCTAGGGATAGGGTTAGCTTTAGGGTTATGGTACAGGTTAGGGTTAGGGTTAGTTTTACGGTACAGGTTAGGGTTAGTGTTATGTTTATTGTTAGGGTTACGGTAAGGTTAGGGTTTGGGTTAGTGTTAGGGTTAGGGTTACGGTACAGCTTAGATTTAGGGTTAGGGTCAGTGTTACTGTACCGGTAAGGGTTATGGTTAGGTTTAGGGTTACGGTTAGGGTTGCGGTTCAGTTGGGGGTAGTGTTACGGGTAGCCTTAGGTTTAGGGTTAGGGTTATGGTTCAGGGTAGGGTTAGGTTTAGGGTTAGAGTTATGGTACACGTTACGGTTAGGGTTAGGGGTAAGGTTAAGGTACAGTTTAGGGTAAGTTTTAGGGTTAGGGTTACGGTACAGGTTATGGTTATCGGGGTTAGGGTTTCAGTACAGTTTAGGGTAAAGGTTAGTTTTAGTGTTAGGGTTAGAGTTACGGTACAGGTTAGGGTTAGGTTTGGGATAGGGTTAGGGTTACGGTAGAGGTTAAGGTTAAGGTTAGGGTTAAGGTTAGGTTTAGAGTTAGAGTTAGGGTTACGGTACAGGTTAGGTTTAGGGTTAGGTTTAGTGTTAAGTTACAGGTAAGGGTTACGGTTAGGGTAGGGTTATGGTTAGGGTTACGGTTAGGGTTGTGGTACAGTTGTGGTTTAGGGTTACGTGTAGGGTTGGGGTTATGGTAAGGGTTATGGCTCAGGGTAAGGTTAGGTTTAGTGTTATGGTTACGGTACTGGTTAGGTTTAGGGTTAGTGTTAGGGTTAGGGCTACCATACAGATTAGTGTCAGAGTTAGGGTTAGGGTTATGGTTATGGTTATGGTTAGGGTTAGGGTTACGTTAGAGGTTATGGTTACATTAGGTTAGGGTTAGGGTTACGGTACAGGTTAGGTTTAGGGTTAGGGTTACGGTACGGGTTCGGGTTAGGGTTAGTGTTAGGGTAGGGTTAGGGTTAGGGTTAAATTTAGGTTTAGGTTTTAGGGTTAGGGTTAGGGTTAGGGTTAGGGTTCGGGTTAGTTGTTAGGGTAAGGGTTAGGGGTTAGGGTTAGCGTTAGAGTTAGGGGTTAGGGTGAGGGTTAGTGTTAGGTTTAGGTTTAGGGTTAGGGTTAAGTTTAGGGTTAGGCTTAAGGTTACGGTACAGTTTGGGGTGAGGGTTAGGGTTAGGGTTATGGTACAGGTTAGGGTTAGGGTTAGTTTTAGGCTTACGATACAGGTTAGGGTTAGGGTTAGGAATACGGTAAGGGTTACGGTTATGGTACATGTTAGGGTTAGGGTTAAGGTTAAGGTTTCGGTACAGTTTAGGGTTAGGGTTAGGTTAGGTATAGGCTTACGGTACAGGTTAGGGTTATGGTTAGGGTTACGTTTAGGGTTACGGTACTGGTTATGTTAAGGTTTAGGGTTATTGTTATGGTATAGGTAAGTTTTACGGTTAGGGTTAGGTTTAGGGTTAGATTTAGGGTTACAGTACAGCTTAGGTTTAGGGTTAGGGTTTGTGTTACGGTACAGGTAAGGGTTTCGGTTAGGGTTAGGTTATGGTTAGGGTTGCGGTACAGTTGAAGTTTAGGGTAACGGGAAGGGTTAGGTATAGTGTTAGGGTTAGGGTTACGGTTCATGGTAGGGTTAGGTTTAGCGTTAAGTTTAGTGTTACCGTACAGGTAAGTTTTACTGTAGTGGTTAGGGTTATGGTTAGGTTTAGTGTTAGGGTTGCTGTACATGTGTGGTTTAGGGTTACGGGTAGGTTTAGTGTTAGGGTTAGGGTTAGGGTTACGGTAGAGCTTAGGGTGAGGGTAAGGGTTACGGTTATGGTACAGGTTAGGGTTAAGTCAGGGTTATGTTTAGGTTTAGGGTGAGGGTTACGGTGCAAGTTGGGTTTAGGTTTAGGTTTAGGGTTAGGGTTAGGGTTATTGTTAGTGTTACGGTACATGTTGGGTAAGGGTTAGTGTTAGGGTTAAGTTTGGGGTTAGGTTTGCCATAGAGTATAGATTTAGAATTAGGGTTATGGTACAGGTTACCGTTAGTGTTGGGGTAGAGTTATGGTACAGGTTAGGGTAAGTTTCAGGTGTAGGGTTACGGGTACAGGTGGTGGTTATTGTTAGGGTTAGGGTTTCGGTACAGGTTAGGGTAAAGTTTAGGTTTAGTGTTAGGGTTAGGGTTACAGTACAGCTGAGGTTTAGGGTTAGGGTTAGTGTTACGGTACAGGTAAGGGTTGTGGTTAGGGTTGCGGTACAGATGGGGGTTAGGGTTATGGGTAGCGTTAGGTTTAGGGTTAGGGTTATGGTTCAGGGTGGGTTCGGTTTAGGGTTAGGGTTACGGTACAGCTTAGGTTTAGGGTTAGGGTTAGTGTTACGGTACAGGTAAGGATTACGGTTATGGTTAGGGTAACGGTAAGGGTTGCGTTACAGTTGTGGATTAGGATTGCGGGTAGGGTAGTGTTAGGGTTAGGGTTACAGTTCAGGGAAGGGTTAGATTTAGGGTTAGGGTTACGGTACAAGTTTGTGTTAGGGTTAGGGATAGTGTTAGGGTTAGGGTTCGGATTAGGGTTAGGGTTGTGGTACAGGTTAGGGTTAGGGTTAGGGTTAGGGTTATCGTACTGTTTAGGGTTAGGGTTAGGCTTAGGGTTAGGGTTAGGGTTGCGGTAAAGGTTAGGGTTAGGGTTAGTGTTACGGTACAGGGTAGGGTTAAGGTTAGGGTGAGGGTTAGTTTTAGGGTTACGGTTAGGGTTAGCATTAGCGTTAGGGTTAGGCTTGCGGTACAGGTTAGGGTTAGGGTTAGGGTTAGGGTTACCGTACTGTTTAGGGTCTGAGTTATGGTTGTGGTTAAGGTTACGGATAGGGTTAGCGTTAGGGTTATGGTTAGGGTACGTTAGAGGTTATGGCGATGTTAGGGTTAGGGTTAGGGTTACAGTACATGTTAGAGTTATGTTTACGGTACAGGTTAGGGTTAGGGGTAGGGTTAGGGTTTCGGAACGACTTAGGATTACGGTAAGGTTTAGGGTTAGGGTTATGTTATAGGTTAGCGTTAGCTTTACAGTTAGCTTTAGGGTACGGTATAGGTTAGTTTAGGGTTAGGGTTAAGGTTCGGGATAGGGTTATGGTATAGGTTAGGGTTAGGGTAGGGTTATGGTTACGCTAATGGGTAGGGTTAGGGTTAGTGTTATGGTTACAATACTAGTTAGGGTTAGGGTTAGTGTTACAGTACAGTTTAGGTTTAGGGTTAGTGGTAGGGTTACGGAACAGGTTAGGGTTAGGTTTAGGGTTAGGGATACGGTACAAGTTAGGGTTAGGGTTAGCTATAGCTTTAGGTTTACGGTATAGGTTAGCGTTAGGGCTAGGGATAGGGTTAAGTTTAGGATTATAATACAAGTTAGGGATAGGGTTAGGTTTACGGTACAGGTTAGAGTTAGGTTTAGGGTTGGGTTAGGGGTACGGTAGAGGTTCGGGTTAGGGTTAGGGTTTGGGTTAGGGTTAAGGTACAGGTTAGGGTTAGGGTTAGGGTAAGGGTTAGGTAAGTGTTACGGTACAGGTTACCTTTAGGGTTAGGGTTAGTGTTACGGTACAGGTTAGGGTTAGGTTTAGGGTGTACGGTTAAGGTTAGGGTTAGTTTTAGGGGTAGGGTTAGGGTTACGGTACAGTTTAGGGTTAAGTTTAGCGTTACTGTTAGGGTGAAAGTTTAGGTTACGGTACCGGTTAGGTTTAGGTTTAGGGTGAGGTTTAGTTTTAAGGTCCAGGTTAGGGTTACGTTTAGGGTTAGCGTTAGGGTTACGGTATAGGATAGCATTAGGGTTAGGGTTAGTGTTAGTGTTACGGAACAGGTTAGAGTTAGGTTTAGGGGTAGAGTTAGGGTTACGGTACAGTTTAGGGTTAAGGTTAGCGTTACTGTTAGGGTTAGGGTTTAGGTTACGGTACCGGTTAGGTTTAGGGTTAGGGTTAGGTTTAGGTTTACGGTACAGGTAAGTGTTACAGTTAAGTTTAGGGTTAGGGTTATGGTTAGGGTGGCGGTACAGTTGTGTGTTAGGTTATGAGTTGTGTGTTAGGTTGTGTTAGGTTGTGTGTTAGGTTATGAGTAGGGTTAGTGTTAGGGTTAGAGTTAGAGTTAGGGTTAGGGTTAGGGTTACCATACAGGTTAGGGTTAGGGTTACGGTTATGGTTAGGGTTAGGTTTACTGTACAAGTTAGGGTTAGGTTTAGTGTTAGGGTTAGGGTTACGTTACAGGTTCGGGTTAAAGTTAGGGTGACTATTAGGGTTAGGGTAGGGTTACGGTACCACTTAGGTTTAGGGTTAGGTTTAGGGTTATGGTACAGGTAAGGGTTACGGTTTGGGTTAGGTTTACGGTTAGGGTTGCGGTACAGTTGTGTGTTAGGTTACGGGTAGGGTTAGTGTTAGGGTTAGAGTTAGGGTTAGGGTTAGGGTTACGGTTACTATTACGGTAGTGGTTCGGGTTAGACTTAGGGTAGGGGTTAGGGTTACGGTTTAGGGTTACGGTACAGGTTAGGGATATGTTTATTGTTATGGTTAGGGTTAGTCTTATGGTACAGGTTAGGGTTAGGGTTAGTGTTAGGTTTTGGGTTAGGCTTGCCATAGAGGTTAGCGTTAGGGTTAGGGTTAGGGTTAGGATTAGGGTTAGGGTACAGGTTAAGTTTAGACTTAGGGTTAAGGTTAGGGTTAGAGTTACGGTTCAGGTAATGGTTAGGCTTAGGGTTAGGGTTACGGTACAGTGTAGGGTTACGGTTAGGGTGTTAGGGTTAGGGTTAGGTTTAGGGTTACAGTACAATTTAGGGTTTGGGTTAGTTTTAGGGTTAGGGTTAATGTTAGGGTTAAGGTAAATGTTAGGGCTAGGTTTAGGGTTTTGGTACAGGTTAGGGTTAAGTTTAGGTTTAGGGTTACAGTACAGTTTGGGTTTAGGTTTAGGGTTAGGGTGAGAGTTAGTGTTAGGGTTATTGTACAGTTTATGTTTAGGGTTAGGGTTAGGGTTAGGGTTAGTGTCACGATACAGATTAGGGTTTGGGTTAGTGTTAGGATTAGGTTTAGGGTTATGATTGCCATAGAGGTTATATTTAGTGTTAGGGTTAGGGTACAGGTTAGGTTTAGAGTTAGGGTTTGGGTTAGCTTTAAGGTTACAGTACAGGTTAGGGTTGGGGTAGGGTTATGTTAGGATAACGGTATAGGGTAGGTTTAGGGTTATGGTTAGTGTTACGGTACATGTTAGGGTTAGGGTTAGGGTTAGTGTTATGGTACAGGTAAGGGTTACGGTTAGGGTTGTGGTTGTGGTTAGGGTTGTGGTACAGATGTGGTTTAGGGTTACGGGTAGGGTTAGGTTTAGGGTTACGGTTAGGGTTATGGTACAGGTAAGGGTTAGTTTTAGGGTTAGGGTTATGTTTACGGTACTGGTTAGGGTTACGTTTAGGGTTAGGGTTAGGATTACAGTATAGGATAGCATTAGGGTTAGGGTTAGGGTTAGCGTTACGGTACAGTTTAGGGTTAAGGTTAGCATTACTGTTAGGGTTAGGGTTTAGGTTCTGGTTCCGGTTAGGTTTAGGGATAGGGTTACGTTTAGGGTTACGGTACAGGTTAGGGTTAGGGTTAGGTTTAGGGTTAGGGTTAGAGTTAGGGTTACGGTACAGGTTAGCGTTAGGTTTAGGGGTAGGGTTAGGTTTACGGTACAGGTTAGGGCTAATGTTAGGGTTAATGTTAGGGTTAGGGTTAGGGTTAGGGTTACGGTACCGGTTAGGTTTAGGGTTAGGGATAGGGTTACGGTACAGGTAAGGTTTACGGTTAGGGTTAGGGTTATGGTTAGGGTTACGGTACAGTTGTGTGTTAGGTTACGGGTAGGTTTAGTGTTAGGGCTAGAGTTAGGGTTAGGTTTACTGTACAGGTTAGGTTTACGGTTAGGGGTATGGTTACGGTGCAGGTATGGGTTAGGGTTATAGTTAAGTTTAGGGTTAGGATTAGTGTTAGGGTTATGGTTCAGGTTAGAGTTAGGGTTAGAGTTAGGGTTACAGTTACGGTTACGGTAGTGGTTAGGGTAGGCTTACGTTTGGGGTTAGGGTTACGGTTAGGGTTACAGTACAGTTTAGGGATACGTTTATGTTTAGGGTTAGGTTTAGGTTTAGTGTTACGGTACAGGTTAGGGTGAGGGTTAGTGTTAGGTTTAGGTTTGCCATAGAAGCTAGATTAGGGTTAGGGTTAGGGTACAGTTTAGGTATAGATTTAGGGTTAAGTTTAGGGTTAGGGTTAGGGTTAGGATTAGGGTTAGGGTTATGTTTGCCATAGAGGTTAGATTTAGAGTTAGGGTTAAGGTACAGTTTAGGTTTACAGTTAGGGTTAGGGTTAGGTTTAGGGTTACGGTACAGATTAGGTTTCGGGTTATGGTTAGGGTTATGGTACAGGGTAGGTTTCGGATTATGGTTAGTGTTACGGTACAAGTTAGGGTTAGGGTTAGGGTTAGTGTTAGGGTTAGTTTTACGGTTCAGGTCAGGGTTAGGTTTAGAGTTAAAGTTAGGGTTAGGGTTACCGTACAGTTTAGGGTAGTTTAGGGTTACGGTTATGGTTAGGTTTAGGGTTACGGTATTGGTTAGGGTTAGGGTTAGGGTTGGGTTTATGGTTACAGTTAGTGTAACGGTATAGGTTAGGGTTACGGTTAGGGTTAGGGTTAGGTTTACAGTATAGGATAGCATTAATGTTAGGGTTAGGGTTAGGTTTAGGGTTACGGTACAGGTTAGGGTTAGGGTTAGGTTAAGGGTTACGGTACAGTTTAGGGTTAGGTTTACGTGTAGGGGTAGGGTTCCGGTACAGTTTAGTGTTAAGATTAGGGTTACTGTTAGGGTTAGGGTTAGGGTTACTGTACCAGTTAGGTTTAGGGTTATGGTTAGGGTTACGGTACAGATTAGGGTTTCATTTAGGGTTAGGGTTCCGTTTAGGTTTGCGGTACAGTTGTGGGTTAGAGCTACGGGGAGGGTTAGGGTTAGGGTTAGGGTTAGGGTTCCGGTACAGGTTAGGTTTACGGTTAGGGGTATGGTTACGGTACAGGTAAGGGTTACGCTTAGGGTTAGCGTTAGGGGTAGGGTTAGGGTTAGGGTTTGGGTTACGGTACAGGGTAGGGTGAGGGTTAGGGTTACGGTTAGGATTACAATACAAGTTAGGGTAAGTTTTAGTGTTATGGTTAGGGTGTCATTAACGTTTAGGCTTAGGGTTTGGGTTAGGGTTTCGGTTCAGGTTAGGGTGAGGGTTGGGGTTAGGGATACAGCAACAACCGAACAGCACCGAAGAAGCTGCATTGCTCACACCAAAAGTTTGAGTGGAGGGAGTGTAAATTTCTAAGCCTCCATAATTGAAAATGTCATTGTGAGGGATCCCTGGGTGGCGCAGCGGTTTGGCGCCTGCCTTTGGCCCAGGGCGCGATCCTGGAGACCCCGGATCAAATCCCACATCGGGCTCCCGGTGCATGGAGCCTGCTTCTCCCTCTGCCTGTGTCTCTGCCTCTCTCTCTCTCTCTCTCTCTGTGACTATCATAAATAAATAAAAATTAAAAAAAAATAAATAAAATAAAATAAAATGTCATTGTGAGAAGTACTACTACTTTCAAGATAATAATCAGTACCATGAGAACACAAGGAGGAAAAGTCAAGTTTTCTAAAGCAGAGGGAGTAAAAATAAAACACAAGGTGATAAAATTAGACAGGATGGTGAAAATAAGTGGGGTGCATCTGAATCCTGATAGGAGAACCTGCATATGTAAAGAGCTGACACAGTTAAAGACCATTGCCTGCTTGGCCTTGGCAAGACTTAAACTCACTGGGTATTATCAAGAGCAAAAGACATAAAACAAAATTAGAAGCGTAATTTCTGTACAATGCTAAGAATATTTGAAATGGTAAGTAAAGGAAGATTTTTAAGCAAAATATCAATGCAATCAGAATGCTATTTTTACAAAAATGGAACAAAGGGGAATAAAAGAAAAACAAAACAACAACAACAAAAATGGATCAAAGAATAATGTGCCCTGGAGGAAAATAAACCAAACAGAAAACAATTGCAGTGGTTTCCGTGAGGTTTGGAAACCTTGGCAGTTGGAAAGGAGAGAAAGAATGGATTATACTAGTGAGTATGCAGAATGTTAAAAACGTGTGCTCAGGACAGAGGCAAGGAGAGCCTCTGAGTTTCTAAAGACAAGCCAAAATAAAATCTTTTTAAAATAAAATAAAATAAAATAAAATAAAATAAAATAAAATAAAATAAAATAAAATAAAATAAAATAAAATAAAATAATAAAATAAAATAATAAAATAAAAAGGCAAGCTGATGGGGAACTATACTTTAATGTGTCCTACGCAGGGCCAGGACTAGGGATGAGAAACTCGCTTTGGATGCAAAATATAAGAGGGTGCTAAACACTCAGGAATCAAGATATGTAATGTTTTAATGTAATATTTTTAAAAGATATAAACTGATGCAAAAACCATCCATATCTATCTATCTATGGGGGACAAAGGAGACTGATTATAAAGAATTGGTGGGGTGCCTGGGTAGCTCAGTCAGTTGAGCATCCCATTCTTGATTTAGCTCGGGTCATGACCTCGAGTCCTGGGATCAAGCCCTGCATCCAGCTCCATGCTCAGCAGGGAACCAGCTGGAGTTACTCTCTCCTTCTCCCTCTGCCCCTTCCCCCTTTAGCACGTGCACTTTCTCTCTCTCTAAATAAGTTAATAAATGTTTTCTAAAAAAGAAAGAGGAGGCGGAGAGGAAGAATTGGCTCACACAATTTTGGAGGCTGACAAGTCCAAGTCCCACCATCTGTAGGGTGAATCAGGAAGCTGAAGTTCTAAGAAAGTTGATGTTATAATCCCAGCCTAAGGCCAGTAGACTTGAAACAGAAGAAGAGTCAATGTTTCCATTTGAGTTCAAAAGCAGGAAGAAGCTGATCTCCCATTTTTTTTTAAGATTTTATTTATTTATTCATGAGAGACACAGAGAGAGAGAGAGGCAGAGACACAGGCAGAGGGAAAAGTAGGCTCCACGCAGGAAGCCTGATGTGGGACTCGATCCCAGGACCCCGTGGTCACGCCCTGAGCCGAAGGCAGATGCTCGACCTCTGAACCACCCATGCGTCCCTGATCTCCCATGTTAAAGGCAATTTTACTTGGCTCTCTCCAGGCCTTCAACTGATTGTATGAGGCCCACCCATGCCAGAGAGAGGGTGATCTCTTTTACTGACTCTATACTTAAAAGCTAATATCATCCAAAAATATCTTCATAGAAACAGAATAATGTTCTACCAAATATCTGGGTACCCTGCAGCTCAGTCACGTTCACACAAAAAATTAACCATCACAACAAACAAAATATAAAATTTTAAAATAAAGAAAGGATTAGAATCACTGAATTTTCTTTTGCTTCGATCTTCCATATGGCACAGCACTGCTTCTGTGTCTTTTAACATCTACTTGGCACAGGCTCTCGAAGGAAAGCACTATATGCCATTCACCCTCTATCCCTCTAACGTTCACAAAAAGAGTCATTATAAGAATATATTAATTAAACCAATATAAGAAGTATATTAGCACATTGGGATCCCTGGGTGGCGCAGCGGTTTGGCACCTGCCTTTGGCTGGCGTGATCCTGGAGACCCAGGATCGATCCCACGTCGGGCTCCCGGTGCATGGAGCCTGCTTCTCCCTCTGCCTGTGTCTCTGCCTCTCTGTCTCTCTCTGTGTGACTATCATGAATAAATAAATAAAATCTTTAAAAAAAAAAAAAAAAACTTTTAAGAAGTATATTAGCACATAGCGATGCAAGTTAATTCCGTGGTAGAGAAAGATTTTCCATCACTAATATCAGCCACATAAATTTAATAGCAAACAACTAAGAATCCCCTTATATATTCCTTTTCCATGTGACGCCCGAAGTGCATTTACATCGTTATTTGTCAACCAGTAACCATGTTTGCAAATGAATGGAGCTTTCCTATTTTCTTCCCTTTTCTATGGATGTAATTTTAATGGCTGCAACTACAGAAATGCCAGTCCAGATAATGGAAACAGATTTCCAGCACATGATCGCACATCTTATTACATGCTGTTAAGATGGTTATCTGCACTATATACATTAGACACAGGCTCAAAGGTTTTAACTAACTTTTTTTTAAAGATTCTATTTATTTATCCATGAGAGAGGCAGAGATACAGGCAGAGGGAGAAGCAGGTTCCCCATGGGGAGCCCAATGCGGGACTCGATCCCAGGACCCCGGGGTCACAATCTGAGCCAAAGGCAAATGCTCCACTGCTGAGCCACCCAGGCACCCCAGATTATATTTAAATTGATCTTGATTGCATGTGTAGTGAGTAAGAAGACATGACCCTACTTCTGTCCAACTCCCAACTGTAGGACATTTCTATTTTGACCCCCATAAGTTCCCCAGATAGGTAAAATGGAAATGAACCATCCAGCTTCGTGTTCTTGAAATTAAATATATATTTTTAAGAAATCCTTAAACTAAAAAAAAAAAAAAAAAAAAAGAAATCCTTAAACTGTAAACAACCAATTCTTAATTTTGATCCATAGATCTACACCAAAATGCCATGGAAATAATGATATCTTAAAAAATATGTGTAGATGCAAATCCAGTGCGTTTCCCCAGTAAATTAAACGTTACCTGAAGTCAACTTAAAATAACCAACTATTCAACAGTATTGCTCCAAACAGGAAGAGTAACCATAGCAACATAATTATTAACTTACACAGTGCCTCACCCCTCCATTTCGATTCTGAAAAGGCAATTTGGTTGAATTATTTGTTTATGTATTTTTTTATAATCTGGATTTCTATTGATATTAGCTTCTTATTCCAGTCAGATACCTTTCCCCCCCACCACATATACTCTAAAGTGAAATTTAAAAAGCAAATCTCTCTAATCTGTCCTCCTCCTTTCCCATGACCCTGACTACCTGACAGATAATTTGGTAAGCTTTGTCTCTTCTCTCGCAAATACGGGAACAAAAATGTTTCAACATAAAGTTGAATGTATAGTGTCTCCATATAAAATCTTTCAGTACAGGGCCAAGGCCATTTTATTAAAAAACTGGAATATCAACCAGTGTGTTTTCTGCAGGATTTCTTGTTACCCTGTGACCTGGCGCTATTCAACAGCTAGATCACGAGGCATCTCTTGCTTCAAGGAAATGTTTTTACAAAATGCACAGAGAAGTAATAAAGAAAATAGGCAAATATTTGGCTTTGAAATTTTCTAAGCAGAATATCCAGGCCTGAGACACAAAGAACCAGACACGGCCCCCGTGGATACCCTCAGGATGACTTAGGGGGTTCGGACAAGGGATGATAGAGAGCATCCCTGACCTCAGCAATGTCAGCTCCCCAGGACTTAAACACACCCTCGGCCACAGGGCTGCAGTGGACTCTGGGAAAGGAGCTCAGTTCCATGAATTTGCCAGTTAAGTGTAATTACATCCCAAATGCTAGTGGGAGGGAGGGACTCGAAGGATAATCAGAGTCTGTATGGAACACAGAAAGTGACATTTCGTACATACCTAAGTCTGGGGCCAAGGGTTTGTATCTGCTACAATAAAAATCCCCCTAGAGTGTCGTCACGAAGATGAAGTGAGATGAAAAATAAAGCCCCTCTGGCTCTTGTCCTCAGGTGCCCACAGTTCTGGTCCCAGCACGGTGCGTACTCACGGCTGAAACTACTTCTTTCTTGGATCTTGGTTGCTGCCTTACATCTCCCGGATGCTGGCCAGAATGCCATCCCTGAAATGCACGAACCTCATCAGTCTCTTTAAAATCATTCAAGGTAGGGGCACCTGGGTGGCTCGGTGGGCTGGGAGTCTACCCTTGATGTCAGCTCAGGTCGTGATCTCAGGGCTGTGAGGTCGAGCCCCACGGGGTCAGGCTCCGTGCTCAGCACAGAGTGGGCCTCAGATATTCTCTCTCCCTCTCCCGCCACCCCCTTCTGTTCTCTCTCTTTCTCCATCTCTCTCAAATAAATAAATAAGGGGCACCTGGCTGGTTCGGCAGTTGAGCATCTGCCTTCGACCCAGGGTATGATCCCCGGTCCAGGAATCTAGGCCCACATCAGTCTCCTAGCAAGAGAGGCCTACTTCTCCCTCTGCCTGTGTCTCTGCCTCTCTCTGTGTCTCTCATGAATAAATACATAAAATATTTAAAAATAAATGAATGAATAAATAAATGAATGAATAAATAAACTCTTTAAAAGATAAAATAAAATCACTCACAGTAAAGTCTAATTAGGGCAGCCCCAGTGGCCCAGCAGTTTAGCATCACCTTCCACCCAGGGCGTGACCCCAGGGTCCTGGTATCGAGTTCCACATCGGGCTCCCTGCATGGAGCCTGCTTCTCCCTCTGCCTGTGTCTCTGCCTCTCTCTCTCTCTCTCTCTCTCGTGAATAAATAAATAAAATATTTTTTAAAAAAATAAAATAAAGTCTAATTAAAGGACTTCTACATTTCTACCTCTACAGAGATAGCTCTGTCTCTTGCCCATGCGTGGAGCGTGCCCTGAGATGCTGAACTTCTCACCATCCCCGCAATCCACAACCTCATACCTGGCTACCTTCATTTAAATTTTATATTAAGTTAGAGGCACATTTGCTGACACTGACCCCACCACTACCACACATGAACCCCTTACATACCTGATGACTCTCTTCCATGCGTCACAGTTGTCTGTGATAATCTTCCCTGAGATTCAATGAACAAACCCCTTCCTCCAAAATGGACCTTGGAGGAAACAGCTTCCTTCTCTGTGCCATTAAAGGACCAAATGTAGTCTCCTACTCTAAGTTCTTAATACATCATGCAGCACTTTAATTTTTTTCTTACTTTTTTTTCTTATTTACTGGCTTTTTTCTTACTGACTCTTTCACTATATTGTAAACTTCATGACAACAAAAAAATTTTTAGATCTCTCTATACTTCCTGTAACTAGCCTAGTGTCTGACATACAAATAGTTCTCAGGAGAAAAAAAAAATATTTTAAAATAAATTTAATTTAAATGTATTACGTAAAACAGAAAAATGCAACTATCTTTAATTCTAGATTTTTTTTAATCAGGAAGGCTGTGCGAAAAATGATTGTTAAAATACCACCTATCCTACTCTCAGAAATGTTTTCACAAATTCAATATGGTGTATGTGATTGTAGAACTTACAACTGTTGTCTTCACTGACTTATTTATTTAGAGTTCATGTTACTATACCTATTAACCTTGATTCCTAACTGCATTTGAAGTGAGTTCCAATAATAAAATGACTTTAATCCTACCAGAAGATGCCCCTGCTTGGAAACCCTCCCTGGTCCTCCATCCTGCCTTTCACAACCACCCTGTTCTCTGTGTCTCCTGCAGGACTTCAATTGTAACACAAAGGACGCTCATAAGACATTCAAGGTTTTGGATTCCATGGGTGATTTCATCCCCAAAACAGACATAAGATGAAACTTATGGCTGTAACCAAAATGTTTTAACTCCTTCAAGTCACAATGTCCTTTATGATATTATCATTTCTTTCTCACATCTGCAATCTTCCATCTAGAGGTATTTGCCATCAGCCTGAAGAGCATCCTTCAGTTTCTGTCAAACAATGACCAATTATCTTAGTTTTTGTTTTCCTGGAATTTTCTTTATTTTACCATGATTTTGAAGGAATTTGTCGCTTCGTTTAAATTCTGTATTGTTAGGAGCAAGTGGACATCTCATTTGGTTGAGTGTTGGACTTTTCATTTCAGATCAGGTCGTGATGTCGGGGTCCTGGGATTGAGCCTTGCATCAAGCTCCATGCTTACCACAGAGTCTACATGTCCTTTCCCTCTCATCCTACATGTCCCCCTATTCACTCTCTTTGTCTCAAATAAATAAAATCTTTAAAAAATTAAATTCTATATTAAGTTACTT